>AZIM01002479.1:70030-85755 GCA_000516915.1 Ophiophagus hannah
CACAGAGAGATAGAGGGGGGGAGAAAGAGGAGAGGGGGGAGAGAGCAGGGAAGATAGGGAGAGGGGGGAGAGAGAAAGATACAGAGAGAAGGGGAGACAGATATATGGGAGGAGCGATACAGAGAGAGATACAGAGAAAAGTGGGAGAGAGGGGATGGGAGATAGAGAGGAAGAGAGGGAGAGACAGAGACAGCTACAGAGAGAGGGGAGAGAGAGAGGGCTGTGTGGCTGGGTAGGTGTGGCTAGGGGGTGTGTGAGTGACATCGAGTTGGCCATGCCAACCCAGGTTTTGTCGCTCCTACCTCAGAAATCCAAAGATTTTTCTAGTGTCACAAAATGAAGTCACAAAGCTTCACCAGCTAAGCTGCAGTCCAGTTTATTTAAATCATTTACTTGGGTTATATTATATACCTGTGCTGAAAGAAACTTCCCTGGTTCATTCCCAGCTGGGACACAATCAGAGACGCTGAGAAGAACTGGATGTAGAAGCAGCTGCCAGAAAGTGGAAATCTTTTAATGTAGGAAGGCAAGAAAAACAGTGACACAGCTCGAGAGTTCCTGGCTTGCAAGCAGAGTGGCATGATAAGTTTATGGATTTTTATACCCATTTTCACTTTGAAGTTTGTGTGGTCTGATGAGATTTTGTGTGTGCCTTTTATTAAAGTGATTGTTCTGAATTCTGTCTTCCTGCCTTAATGGGTTAATCCTGTTCCTGGGGCTTTGTTTTTCCTATCCTAGGGGTTAATTCTGCCAGGAAAGGGGAAAAGGGAAGTTCCAGGTGAGTTATTTTTAGCCTGATTCCCCTTATCTTAATGGCTGTACTTAAATGTTTATCAGCTCTATTACTTTTGTAATAGTCATTAGCAGGGTTGTTCTGAGTTTTTCCTTTCAGCTAGTGCTTCTTGGTTTTCTTAAATGGGGGAAGGGCTGGCTTGTGTCTCTTGGCACTGTTTTCTGAGGTTTCTGGTGCTATGACGTTTTTGGCACTGTCCTTTTGGGGTATACTTTCCATACCTGAACACAAAAGAACTTTTCACTGCAAGGGTGGATACTATTTTTCAGTTGCTTCTGCCTTCCACTGAACATTAGGAAACAGCCTTACAAGAAACTTAGATATTTATAAGCTTTGGATAACAGCATTTGCCAGGCTGACTAAGTATTTTCTAACTCTGAGTAGTAAAAAGCAACCTATATCCCACTGGTTTTTAACTCTTGGAGCAAAAGGCTGCTTGAGAGTTTTAGCTGCTACTTTTTTTCCGTTTTAATATCAAGAATTATTCTTTCTAATTTGCAGACCATAAACCTGGTATAGAAACCTTGTTCAAATCTTACTAATAAGGCTCTACAAAATCCTGATTTGCTGAACAGGCTGCTAAATAAGCTGCTCAATTCTTTTTACCAGCATTTCAGGTACCCTCTGCTATTGCCTATGTTAATTTTCTTATTAATGTTGGAAGCACAGCTTGCAATGTCACTTCAATGCTTCTTGGAATGGCTTCTTCTGGATGGACAACTACAGTGTCTCATGTGTTTTTCTTTGTCTTTGTCAGCAAATACATGTGAAAGGACATCATATTACTCAAATTATTATAGATTGGCTTATTCCTATAAATGTGAAAATATCTAGGAGCTTCTTCTAGGCCAAGAATTCACAAAAGGGATTGTTACTGCCATTTCAATGCATCCATGGTTGAGAGGAATGAACTAATTACCAAATAGTTTCTATCCTTACAGAAGCAGAACAGAGTCAGCTCTGAGTGACTAAAGCCTTCCTTTCCGGCAGCAAAAATTTGTGCTGCTTAAAAGTTCCAGCACAAGACTCTTGATCCAAACTAAAAGATCCTTCCAGATTTTTGCTGACTAAGCAAATTCATTGACCTTGTGGAAAGGAAAGGGTCCTTGATTCTTCACAAGTGGAGATTGTTAAGACTCTTGGAACTTGCCTGATGAACTTTTTTTTTAAATATCTGATTACTGAACTAATTACTTTTAAGGAACCATGACTTCTGTTGGACTTTTGCTTCTGTTGCAAAATTTTCAAGAAACGTTACTTGGCATTATTATTACATTGTACTCATTATTGGACTTCAATGTTATCTTATGCAATTGTTTATTTGTATTTGCCTGCAAAAACTTTTGTTTCTGCTTCACAACACACAGATCCTATGTAGTTTCAAATGCTAACTACACACTTGCTAAATACAATACTGGTTCAGCAAACTATAAATAATTTTAGAACCAAATGAAAGAATTGTTATCTGAAAGTCTAGAGTTCATTAGTAGCAGTTTAAAAGATGATATTAGCACTTTTAACATGACAGTTTAGGTCTGTATTTTTACAGTAACTTCGGGAAATCATTTTTTTTCTTTGTCAAGGCCATTTCTTTTGGTATGTGAAAACTTACTGTTTCAGCACTAAACAATAAAGAAGTCCTTGAATAAGCTTACAAGTTTTAAAATACAAACCCAGCTGGGAAAGAGTAATGTAATCTTTAAATTTGTCACTTTTGGGGAACACTACTTAGAATCAATATTTTCTATTGTTCAAGGATCACATGTAATCAATGTCTTCTTTAGTTTGATCACTTGCTTTCTGATGTATCACATATATCAAATGTATACATCATTTATATGTGTATGCTATAAAAAGATGATACATCTTAATAAATGCTTTTTGCTTTGTCTGAATGATTGTAGCGATTCATATTTTTAGTTGGCCGAAGAAGCCCTTTGTAAGGGTAAGGGTAAAAGTTCTCTCTCAAATTCAGGGATCAATTTCTTATCATCTCCATGCTAAACTTGGAGTTTGTAAACAACATATACAGTAAGAAACTTACAAACAGATTTAGGGACAACAATTGGACCGACATCACCTGTGAATATTTGGGTACTTGAATTTGTCTTAATAATCCAACAATCCGTAATCCATAATCAATTTAAATTATTTTTAAAACTTCACATTTATTATAAGGCAAGAACAGAGCATGTTATGGGTGCCCGATCTCTATATTTTTCTAGTCCTCAAAGAACCATCTAAATGTTATCTGTTTTAAAACAATCTTATATAAAAACATACTACTGCTGTGTACTCTCTTCCTGAGAAAAATTACTATGGGTACCTGCAATGTTTGCCTCAAAAGGTGCCCGAGGATGGTCATTATTTTCTTAAAAATAAGAGATGATGCTTTACTATGGAATTGAAGGTCTAGTGGCCATTAGCATGTCATAGCAGCCCTGGAATAGCCATACTAAGTACGTAGTATTTATTGATCTATCCCCAAAACATTGCGTTTGGAAACTAATAAAAATACTGGCACAGTAGCACACTTGCAAATAAAATAGTGTTTTGTTTTCCTATCTTAGCGATTTCAAACAGATTTTGGACAGACTACGCTTTAAGTGGGGTTGTTTGGTTTACCGTCTCAGCTTCAGGAGAGCTCTAATTAGATGGTACGGCCTTATTGGTTGTTTGAAATTGGGTGCTTTATTCCGCTTTAAACCGGTTTAATTATTGCTGTGAGCACAGAGATAAATGGGTAAATCGAGTTTGAGCAACAAGATGTAATGGGTGCGCGCATCTCTGGCGGTCCATCTGGAAAAAGGAATCTGTCCAATTAAAGGGGCGAATTAACTCTTTCCTTACTCGTCTGTTCACTTATGGCAAAGGACGTAATCCGGAGCAATTAACGATTGGCTGGACGTGGGGAGGGGCGCAAAGAAAGTGTCTGAGGAGGGGCCGCCCGCGCGCCCCGTTTAGGAGATAAAGCCGAGCCAACGAGGGCGGATGACGCTAGCTGTACGGCGGCGGATCCGGAAGAGGCGGGCAGGCGAGGGTGGATGGACGAGGGTGCCGGGGCCTGTCTGGACGATTGTCTGACTGCGGGACGAGCGATGTGGGGGGTGAGCAAGGGCGAGAGGGGCGGGAGACCTCTGCCCTATCTGGGAAGGGAGGGGACGAAGACGGTCGGAGAGCCACAGGTTACGAGGAGCCGTGAAAGTAGGACGGACGTAGCAGGCCCGATCCCAGGTTGTGGCGCAGCGAGCTGAACCGGGTCAAGTGAGGTTGAGCGTGCGGGAAGACCGGTGGGAAGACCGGTGGGGTGTTGTTTCGGGTTCCTTTGAACCGGCGGAAGGGGAAAAAGAGGGAGGGGAGCCTAAGAACTGATTGCTTTATCGCGCCGCGGCCGCCTCTCCTGCTCTTCCATTGTAGGCCCCTCACGAAGGCCGGCGGCGCAGCGTGACGGCGGCGGCAGCGTCTTTTGCCGACAGCCATCAGTTAGCCCCGAATCACCTTCGGCCCGCTTTTGTAGCGCATTACAAAGCCTCAAGAGTCAGTCAGCAGCGCGGCCTCTTCCTGTGGGCCCTGACCTTAACCTTTTTTTTTTTTTTTTTTGGCGCGCCGACTCCCGAATGCCGCCGTGTTTCTTTGTGCAACGTTTTTTCACTTCCACCTCGCTGTGCTCTTGCTTGGTTACTAGTCACCCGTTGAGCTTTCCCCAGCTTCTCAGTTGCCGTTGGCCTGGTGTGTTCCGCCTTCGAATGTGCGCCTGCCCTGCTCCTCCCGTAAATCTCATACTGTGGCCCCTTCCTCAGGACTTGGGGGTCTTGCCTCTTCCATGTTCGGCAAGCAAGATTGCTGTTGAAATGGGTATCTACGTTATTCAAGTGGGCAAAAATCTGAAGTTTGCCGCCAGTTGAATTTATAACGATTTATACTGGTAAAATTTTCACTGCTTTAGTTTTTTTTCCAGCCCTTCAGGATTAAATAGTGAAGGACCCAAGAATGTAAATTCGTGCCTGGGAAATAGGAAGGTGCTTTACCTCTGCACCAAATTCCTATTCCATTAGTGAAGCACTTTTCCCAAGCTATTCATTCCATCATTGTACCTATTTAACTTTTTAACTATTGACATATATATTGTCTTCTTTAAGTTTTCTGTTTCACTCTTGGCCACCATGGGGATATTTTTCCTTATTTCTTGAGTTGTTTCACTATCTTATGACAAATAGCATCTATCTTTAGAGAAAAGCTTTAGGTTAAAGTTCTAGCTTTTAATTAAATTCCTAATCAACAAAAGCAAACTTATGAAAGCCTATCTTTTGAAGTGCTGTTGAATTTCATCATATGGAAATTATTATTGGTACTAGGTATTGTACCTAGGAAAGTAGCACAATAAATTAATGATTATAAATGTCATTTTACTGATTGTTATGTGAAACCTATAGTTATTTCCTGCAGCTCTTGGAATGTGAGTGTGGATTGAGAAAACAATTTTCTCTCAAAAATATATGCATCATAGGATGTTTGTATTTGTCTACTTGTGATTTTCAAGTATAGAAATAAAATAAGCCATTGAAGTTTGTTGATTAGTTCTTAGATAAGGTAACTGGGGAAACCAGGATTCAGTCTTATTTATCCATGATCAGTTGCTGTCTCTCAAGCTAATGTCCCAGGTTTAAGTATCAAAGATACGACAATTCTAATATATGTAAGTCTAAGATATGTTAATAATATATCAAGATATATTAAGAATAAGAATAATGAAGACACTTAGGGACAATTCACATCCTGGTCAGTGTCTTTTCTCACTTTTACCATCGGGCGGAAGATACAGAAGTTTAGCCAGCTGGACAAACAGGTTTAAAAACAGCTTTTATCCATGGACTGTCAGGCTCGTAAATACAACTACAATCACTCCATACATGGAAACATATGATTGGTTTCTCCCTAATTACTTGTATAAGGATAATTTTCTATATTATTTATGTTGTATTGTATTTTTGTTATGGATAGCAGGAGCAGGAGCAAAATCAATTTTGTTGTATATATGTACAATGACAAGGTTGATATTATTATTAAACTGGAGAAGTAGCAAAAGGCATTATTTAAAAGCTTGTTTTCACTTCTAAAAACTAGAATGACTTGGTGCCCAGTGAAATAGTTACAATAAATAGACATATTTAAGCTGATATAATTTTTTATGGCAGGAGTATTCGTCTGCCGTGGGCTTCTGTATTGATTTTGCTGTAAGTCTAGTAATGTACTTTAGAAAAATCAGAATTCTCCCATAGAGAGAATTTATAAAAGTGCATCTATGGTAAAGCAGGAGTTGTTGGACTTTGTGCTACTATGATTGATATGTGCAGACTTTTAACCTATGAATAAAATGAATTTTACTGAAGATAAGGTTGAGTAACGAATATGTTTATATGGTTAAATTTTCATGTATATATAACATGGGTAACACTTGGGTAATCTGTATGTTGAAAGCAGGAGCTGAATCCAAGAGTGAATTTTCCATCACTTAAACTTTGGTATCCAAGCCTGATCAGGGTGGGTTTTTTTAAAAATTCCCATTCCCACAAAATTGCTTTCAACCCTAGGATGGGGGATGCCTTGAATTCAGAGTTTGTGAACCTCTGTGATTAAGAATTTGCTATTTTGGAGCACATCTGTGACAATACTTTCAACACTAAACAAATTAACCTAATTGTAAACTTGAGTATTATAGGAGACCTTAATTAGCAAAAGCAGAGCCATCTTTTCCTGAAATGGAATATTGTTAGTCCATGTAAAAACTTACCCCTTGAAGACAACTTTTTTTTACTAAAATAGTTTTCTAAGGGATGTGTCAGTAATATTGTTTTTTTTAAAACATGAGATTATAAGACTAATTTTAAAATATATGCTATTAAAACTCTTGTGCCTGTTTTGTTGTTTCTGTATCTGAAAAAATGGTGGCTTCCTTAGGATACTCAGTGGAGATGAGATGGAGACATGCCTCTTTCTTGACATTGTTTCCCTGCAAATAGTAAACTTGGAAATAGTTTGAGCTGTTAAGATGATTGTTTCTTGGTAAATTGTCTTCCATAATTGTATCTAAACTTCCTTTAAACTCAACAGAATTACTCAGCCTCTATTCTAAGAATGTCAGCACTAGGGTTGGTCTACCCCACAGCTGAATACTGTGCCCCTGTTCGGCTTAATAGCTGCCACACTAGCAAGATCAGTGCTAGACTAAATGATACAATGAGGAATATAAGTGGTTGCATAAAATCTATTCCTACTTGCTGGCTCCCCGTCTTGACCATATTACACCACCAGCTCTACATAGGCAAGAAGCCTTAGTGAAGGAGTACAACAAAATTATGAGAAACCCACTTCTTCCTGTGCACACTGATCTTCCTCATCTGTCAATTGGCAGGCTTAAATCCAGGAAGCCCTCTCTGGCACTCACTCAACAGCTGTCTAACAACTTTGACATCAATACACAGTGGAAAGCCAAATGAGTTGCTGAATGCCCAGATGCAGACAGTTACGTAGATGACCCTACACAAAAAGTGCCAGGTTTTGACCTTCCTTACCAACATTGGTCAACTCTGAACAGGATCTGTACCCAACATGGTGTCTGCCAGGACTCATTGTTTAAGTGGGATCTTGTCTCTTACCCCTCAGAGTGACTGGTGCAACTCAACAAAATATCCATCACATTATATCCAAATGTCCATCAAGAGCTTACACCAGCCCAATGTCTGATTTTTTTCAACATTGATCACCTTGTCCTTGAATGGCTGTGTGGATTGGACATTAACATTTGAACCGCTGTAAGTCCATGTATTTGCCATACACCAGATAAATAAACTGATGATTGTCATATTTATAGATGAATTATGCTTTCTCTGAGCGGCTTTTCTAAATTTTGTTTTTTCTAAAATGTTCTGGAATTTTTAAAAATTCAGCTTCATTAACAGATCACTATTTTTAATGATATAACAGAATAAAACATTTCTTCTCAACCACCTTTCCCCTTTCCAGGCATAATTTTATACCCTTCAATCATGTCCGTCTTTGTTAGTTTTTTTATGAACTAAGTATCCTCAAACCTTCAAGACTTTAAAAAATAAAATATTTCAACCTAATCATTTTAGTTGCTTGCTTCTGCATTTTTCTAGCTCTGGTGTCTTTTTTTTTATTATTGGCAATCAGAACTCTGCATGGTATTTCAGATGAAGATGTACCATAGATCTGAATAAAGATAATACCGTATTGGAAGTTTTATTTTTAGTACCATTACTAATGAACACAAGGTTGGAGTTTGCTATTTTCACAATTACTAGACAGCTAGTTTCTTCACTTATCTGTCCACTCTAACACTAGAACTCTTCTGCTTTTTCTGTAGAGAACTGAGATCAATGCATACAAGAACAGATTTTTTTTTTGCCCTGATTTCTAATTCTAACATTTCACAAAGATTCTTTTGAAGCATTCACATTAGTTTTGCCTTTTTATCATCTTGAGTAGAATGGCAAAAATTTACAAATTTGGCTAACTCATTGCTTTATTGACAGAACCTTAAGGAACTATACTATTTACTCTTTATTGAGGAGATTGCCCATTGCTGTGGGTCTTAACTTTTTCATTTTTAATCAGTTAACAAACTGAAAAGACAAGTCATCTTATTCTATAAGTTTACTGAAGAATCTTTTGGTGAGAAATTTGATCAAAGGCCATTTGAAAATCCTGGTAGCACTTAGACTTATATACCATTTCATAGTGCTTTATAGCATTCTCTAAGCAGTTTACAGAGTCAGTATATTGCGTCCAACAATCAAACCTCATTTTACCTACCTCGGAATGATGGAAGGCTGTCAACTTTGAGCTGGTCAAGATTGAACTCTTGGCAGTGGGCAGAGTTAGCTGCAATACTGCATTCTAATCATTGCACCACCATGATTCAATGCCACTTTTACTCATGTGACACTCAAAAGTTGCTCAATGCCACTTTTATTCATGCCTTTAATACCTCAGTTTTTAGGAATGTAGAAATTTTTACTGCTGTTAATATTCCCATATCTTCTTGGTTTTTTTTTAAATTGATGTCACACTGGCCATTTTACAATAATCTGGCATAAAGCCTTATTTGAAAAACAAAGCTATATATGTATTTGTATGCAGTGTTTATGTTAGGAAGTTTGTAATTTCATATTTATTTTAGAAATCTTTGGTGGATGTCAAAAGTGCTGATGATTTATTATTAATTGTAATAAACTAGTAATAAAATACTGGATTCTGCAGTGCTTCACATTCGAAGGAAAAAGAATATTTGGATATGCAGGGTCATATATGTAGCTTTTATCAGCAGCTCCTGAAATCAAACTTATCTTTTCCTAGGATTGTATTGTAGCTGCATAGAAATTTAGCAAATTCAGAGAAAGATTAGGCTGTTTTTAGAAGTTGGCAGTATGTCCTTGTGCTCTGATATAGCTGCTCAGTACAAATAGTCCTCGACTTATGACCACAATTGTGTCCCAAATTTTTGTTGCTAAGTGAAACATTTGTTAAGTGAATTTTACCCCATTTTATGGCCTTTCCCCCCACATTTGTTAAATGAATCACTGCAGCTAATAAGATAATAAGTAGCAAGATAAGTTAAGTGAATCTGGCTTCTCTATTGACTTTGCTTTCAGAAGGTCGTAAAAAGGGATCACATGACCTTGGGACATAGCAACATTCATAAATATGAACCAGTTGCCAAGCATCTCAATTTTGATCACAACCGTGGAAATACTGCAACAGTTGTAAGTGTAAACAACTGTCATAAGTAACTTTTTTCAGTGCCGTTGTAATTTGGTCACTAAATGGCCTGTTATAAGTCGAGGACTACCTGTATTTCCAAAGGAGAACGTATACTTAAGAGAGGAATATAAAGTATTTAGTTTCTGTCTATTATTATATACTTGAGCATCTTTTTCCCTATTTTATTATTGCCCAAACCTTCAGTGATGAATTTTCTGCATCAGGTCTTCATTGAAGAAGTATAAAGCTTGTACTTGTTACTAGCACAATAATAATTGGCTGATGCTGATTAAGTATTATAAGTTGGTACTAGGAATATTGGTCCTCTGAATGTAATATTAATTATAATTTACATTGATTGTGTTAAACTGTCTGCTTTTTCCCCTGAATTCTTCCTTAGAATTGGCTTCTAATTTTATAGGCTGCTGAACACTAGAATTATACTGACCTCTTAGCTTAGTTGATTTATTCATAAATTGTAGAATATATTCCACTTGAACCTACAGTTAAATATGGTTCTGTTCTGTTGGCAAATACTTATGAGCAATGTAATACGGTAGCATTATGATTATAGATTCCAGTGATTTACAGCATGAACTTGATTTATTCTTTCTGGTTTTTTATTTTAGGAGAAGTAAAAAAAAATTAAATGTATATGAATTCATTTGAAATGAAACCAAAGAATAAGTCATGCCAATTTGGATACATTTTATTCAGTGTTTTTAAAGATTTTCAGCTTGAGTCCAACCTGTTCTTCTAATTCTTGCTTTATCTTTTGATGTTCTGTATTCTCTGACAATAGCCAGCAAGAAAGCCCCAGAGTTAAATAACAATCAGAAATGATAGGACAACTTGCAAGTAACAGCAAACAAGATTTTAAAAAAAGGAATATGGATGTGAGATAATAAACTTGTTTCCGAAACACCACTTCTATATTAAAACATATGTGGTGTTTTAGGAGCAAACCTGTAGTAAATCCTAGAATACAATGTGCATTTATGAAGTCTATGTAACATTTGAAAGAAGAAAATACTATTGTCTGATTTTTCATCACTTAGATCTGTGATGGCGAACCTGTGGCATGCAGAGCCACTTCTGCTGGCACGCGAGAGGTTGCCTGGAAGAGCCACACTGCGCAATGCGTGCACGCCACCCTCCTGCAAGCTGATTGCCGGGTATCTGGTGCGCATGCGCAGGCGGTGGCAAAGAAGACGTGCAGATACACGTGCGCGTGGGGTGGTGTGTCTCACCACTGACTTAGATCTTAGATTCTTTGAGGGAAAGTATATGCACTGTATGATGAAAGTTGGCTATGCTTGAACCAGGTTTTGGCAGTAATTAATGCAGGTGACTTGGAACTATAGACAGTCCTCAATTTATAACAATTCATTCACAACCATTCAAAATTATGACAGTGCAGAACAAAGGGACTTGCAGCCTGTGCTCAAAATCCCATGGGATCAGGTGATGAAAATATGGTCACTTGACAATTTTTTTTGCCCTTGCAATCAAACACAGAGGTACTGTAACTCTCTTCATCCACCTGTCTCTCCTCTCTTTTATGCCTAAAATTCCAAGAAGCTCCAAAGACTGGCATGAAGCAGCCACCCCCCACCCCATTCCCATACAAAAGATCAAACGTGGGAAATGGCAGCCCAACCTTTCTCTAGGGTCATGGAGCAGCATGCACCAGGAATCCCAGACAGAAAGCTGACAGGGCACAGCAATGGTGCAAACTCCATTCAGTTCAAAACCCAACATGCCATGGAGTTTCAATTCCTGCTATTTTCTTTATTATCATTTCAGTCTCATCTATTTTGGTTGTCTTTGTAGTACAGGTACTTTAAATAGAATTTTGGAATTGATTATTTATGTAGTACTAATATTTTCTAGGTAAATAAAGTAGTAAAAAGCATCCAGTTCCAGCCTGCAGGCCTAAAGCCTAAAACTTTGAAAGCAATGGGAGAAGCATTAAAACAAATATTAGGGACTATTTTTTTGCAAGTGGTTCTTTTTTTTTATTGGAATATTTATTGAAAGATGCAGTACTGAAAAACAAGGTCCCAGCAGCAACTAATGTAATAGGCAAAACTGTAAATGTCAAATTTTCCTGTAAGCATAAAATATAATTGAAAAATGATTTAAAATATTTTTATTCAAGAGTTGTTTTTGGTGGGGAATGGTAGCCTGATACTCTCTAAATGTTGCAGTTAAAAAGCATGAACATGGTATATTAGATGTTATGAATATACATCATTGTTGAACCCTTAATTTTGATCCATCAGTGTTTAGATAAAATGGCTTAAAGCCAGCTAATTCACTGCTATGGGTTTACATATCAGTGCTAGGATGTTAAAACTGCAGGATTTTAAATATGAAGGTGCTATTTGATACACATCTGTATAAAATTGTACTTTGAAGCATATCTATATGCAAATATAAAATCCATCAGCAACTTCTTGTGTGTGACATAATTCCTTGAAAAGATGCAACTGATCTCTCAATAGGGGATATATGAGCAACCCCAGACAATCTGTGACAGCTTCACATACAGTTTTGCTGCAAGTAATTTCTTCAACACTTCCTGTACCAATTTCACATGTTCATCTAAGCCGTTCAGTTGTAGATGAGAATGTCATCTAAATACACAAGAACTCCCTTATACAGGTGCTTATGCAGCACCTCGTTTATCAGCTGCATGAAGACTGGGGGCTCCTTGTAACCTAAAAGGCATTACTCTGAATTGGAAACTGCCTATGGGGCAGTTGAAAGCAGTTTTCCACTCGTCCCCTACTTTGATGCGGACTCGGTAGTATGCTTCTCGGAGGTCAGGTTTGGTGAATACATTTCCTTTAGCCAAGTGTCCTAGCATGTCTTTCATGAGGGGTAAGGGGTAGATGTTGTGTACACCCACAGCATTAATTCCTTTAAAGTCCATGCATAATACCATCTCTCCATCTTTTTTTTTAATAATATGGGAGCAGCTACTCTGGATTTAGCTGGTTCTTTGACACCTCTGACCAAGTTGGTGTCAATGTATTCCCTCAGTTCCTTCACTTCTTTGGGAGTCATGGGATACATTTTTGGTTTGAGTAGTTTATCCCTCTCTATGAATTCAGTAGCACAGTCTGTGGTTCGGTGGGTGGTAATACATAGCAATCTTTCTCACTGAACGCTTCACCCAAGTCTATGTAAGCCTTTGGGATCAATGGAATCCCTGGGGGCTGTTCTGTTGGCGTGGCCATAAGTTGCTTCCGATTTTCTGTGAGCTTTTGTGGGCTATTTGTGTTCTGACCAAGACTTCCCGAGACCGTAATTACGCACACGCTTATTTTAAAAACAAGTGGAAACACTTGATGGAGGTGGCAGCAGCTGGCTTTGGACACTCCACATTTTGGTGCAGGGTGATGCAGTGGCCAAGTTGCCTCCAGGGCTGTTTCTCCGGCTCTGTCCTACGATGTTCCCTTAGCTTGTTGTCTTATCGCTGTTGCAACTCTGTACCACTCGAGAATACGATCATCGGGCACTCCCCGGCAGAGGCATATTTTTAATAGTTCATCGATGCACTTTTAAAGTAGTACACTAAGATCCATTCAGGCCAATTTCTTAGTCTCGCTGCCTGCTGCAGGAACTCTGGTACAACTTCTTTAAGTGGGTGTCCCTTTTGCCAGATGAGTTTGATCTTTGCCCCTCCTCTTGTACTCGGGAGGAATCCTTGAAGCGGGCCTGAAGTTCATGAAGGAAATCGTCCACATTGTCCAGTTCATCATGGAGCTGGGTGAACCAGTCAGACACGTTGTCTTCTAAATTATCTCTGTTCTCATGGAACTCGTCTCCATAGTGGTCGATGTAGGACCAGGCTTGGCTCAAGAAGAAAGCGAGTTTTCCCGCTGTTCCATCGAACATTGTCTTGAATGATGGTGGGACATTGGCTCGCGCAGCTGGTTGCTGTGCAGTGGAGCTGGCACTGGGGTTGGGACTATTTGGGCATGGTCCCGAACCCATTCCCTGCCTGGGTAGAATGCCCACCTTGGGGTATCTGGTCTGCCAGAGGGAGATGTGGCTGAGGAGGTGGGCTGGTGCCTCGCTGGTGTCTCTGTGGGCTTCTCCTTCGTCCCACTTTCCTGTGGCCAGGTGTGGCAGCAAGCGGTTGATCAGGAGATCTCTGGCGGTAGACCGGCCTCTCCTGGGAGGACTTAGTTCCCCCAGTAAGTGTGTGAAGCCCATGGTTGAAGGTCTGGACGTTTGAGTAGCTCGGTTGTTCCTGGGAGATATCTGCCATGGCGGTTGGTTTCTCATTTTGTGGCCGAGGGTGAGCTGCTCAAGTTGATCGGGTAGACCACTGAACGTCTGGCTGCAGTTCGCCATCTAGTCCTGCCACTCTGCAACTTCTTCTAGGTCAATGGGTCCTGACATTTTTCACTCTAAGATCATTGCTCATGACTCCCTTGATGCAGTTAAGGAGTGATCAGTTAGTGGATCGGGGAGCATTGCTTGGCCAAGCAGGTCCCTTTCCATCAGCTGGATCTCCCCTCCGGTGGCTCAGTTGACTGGGGACTTAGGATGGGTTCCCATCTGGCATGTGATGTCCTCTACCACAGCGGTCACTTGCAGAGTCTCCCTTGGGATTGGTAGCTTCTGGCAGGTCCCCCCCCCCCACAAAGCTTGCACTTGCAGCCAGGGTCCTTGGCTTTCCATTTCTTCTCCATCTTCCCTAAGTCTTCGCTGCTGCCCGAGTGAGTAAACTGGGTAAGCAGCCAGGGCTCAGGAGCTGGATAGCAATCCCTGTCCTGGGTTCTTTTTAATGCAGATACGGAATAATGCCAAATTTCCAAATAATATGTCCCCATAAAGAACACAGCCATTTTCCAAAGAAAGTCTTTTTAATAGGAACATACCAATTGGCAAGGTTTGGTGTAATTCCGGATCTGACCAGATCCCGGAATTATACCCAGTAAAAGCATAAGTTTGAAACTTTTCCCCATAGTCACATTCTCCAATCAGGTCACAGTTCATCTGTCCGATGACTCCAAACTCCACCTGCAGGCAGTGGCAGACACATATACTGTTTCCCACGGGAAAAGAATTTCACCTAGCTAAAATACCCCCCACCCCATCTATACTCCCTCCTTTCTGGTTGCTAGAATGTGGGGAGCCTGAATATTTATGGTCCCCTTTACATAATACTAAAGAAGCTAAGAAAGAATAGAAATGACTATAATAAAACCTTTTGTAAGTCTCTCAGTGGTTTATTCACATATGATGTTATAGTTTTATGAAGGCTTGTTTTAGCTGTTACTAAATTTAAGTTCTCAATTGAATAAACATCTGTTTTCTTTTTCTCCTTCCTTACAGAGGTTATTGTGAGACAATAACAGCCTTCATATAAAACATTTTTTTTCTGAAGACTGTGATAGAATTTGTAATGTTGATTTATTGCTACCTCTGATGGAGGATTAACTAGATTTTCACTGCTACACTGGAAGACTTTGCAGCAAATTCAAAATGTCATCAAATAGGAGTCAGAATCCTCATGGACTTAAACAGATTGGTCTTGATCAGATATGGGATGACCTAAGAGCTGGCATTCAACAAGTTTATACAAGACAAAGCATGGCAAAGTCCAGATATATGGAACTCTACACGTATCCTAACAAGTATTCCTAAATAAGTGGCTTTAATGGTTTCATCATCATACTCTGTTTCATAACTGAAGCAATGTGAGCTTTGGGATATTAACTTTTTAAATGCATTACTATTGTCTGATTTTGGCTGCCACTGCATGCTTTTTACAGAATGTTGTGGTGAGTAGGGGTGGATGTTGGTATAAGTATCTGTAGTGTGTTGTTATAGGAGGGATCAGTCAGGTTCTTGTGAGGAGATACCCTTTTTCAGTGCAATCCATTTTTGCTTCCCACTGCAAAATGCATCATGTATATGTTTTGTTGGCCTTTGTTATTTGTATATCTAATTAATTAAATTCTGTAGCTGCCCAGAATACAAAATACAGAATAACACAGTTGGAAGGGATGTTGGTGGTTTTCTAGTCCAACCCTCTGCTCAGGCCAGAAGTACTATACAATTTCAGACAAGTGATTGTCCAATCTCTTCTTTAAACCTTTCAGTGTTGGAGCATTCACAACTTCTG
>AZIM01002479.1:120692-140551 GCA_000516915.1 Ophiophagus hannah
TCAGCAGGCCGGCCTGGACTGAAATGGAGGTGGGGAGTTTTAGGATTTTTAGGTTTTTTTGATGATAACTGTTAGGCTTGTTTAATTTAATCTGTTTTTAATTAACTTACTGTATTTTGTACTGATTTTATGTTGTGAGCCGCCCTGAGTCCCTCGGGAGATAGGCCGGCATACAAGTCAAATCAATCAATCAATCAATCAATCAATCAATGTCACCCTTAGTGAACAGGAAAAACATTCATCTGACAGATTGAATTTGGATTCATACAATGGGTGAAGGTTGGCCTTTATGATTCCTTCTAACTTGTATAAACAAATACAAATACAAATCTATTCTGTGTGTTTGTAATAAATCAGTGATTCTCAAACATTTCAGTTCCAGGACCCTTTACACTCTTAAAGGGATTAAGAATCTCAAAGTGGCTTATGTGGATTACGTCTATTTCTATTTTGAAATTTAAAACTGAGAAATTTTAAAATAAATATTTGATTTTGTGGAACCTCCGAATTTCAGGAATTTTAGACCACAATTTGAGAACTGCTGAAATGAATTATTAGAAATGGACAAACTGGTTTTATTTATTTTGATATAATAAAATGTCTGGGCAAGATTTTGCGGAAGGCGTGTATATTATCCATTAAGAACAGGTTACCTTTGTGGTACTATAATCAAAAACTTTTTGTTAAAAGAAATACACTGGTACTGGGTTTCAGTAGAAATTATATGACTATGTAAAATGTTAAATGCAATCAAGTCAATTTACAAATCAATTTAAATAGATGAATATGAAAATATTTCTCCAAAGTATGCAGTTGAAGAACTTTAGGAGAGTTATCACTGCTTTCTTTTTAATTTTTAGGATCCAAAAATGTATGTACAAACAGTGTTGGATGTTCACAAGAAATACAATGCATTAGTGATGTCAGCTTTCAACAATGATGCTGGCTTTGTTGCAGCTCTAGACAAGGTAATATGTTTTAGTAGTGTATTTATAACTAGCAAGTGACTGATTTTGGAAATGTCTGAACATTTCACTTACATATTTCACAGGCTTGTGGTCGCTTCATAAATAATAATGCAGTAACAAAAATGGCACAATCATCTAGTAAATCTCCAGAGTTGCTGGCACGGTATTGTGATTCTCTGCTAAAGAAAAGGTACATATTTTGAAGGAAGTTGTATCCTCTGATTTTCTAGATTATTCCCATTTCACTGATATCTCATTTTTAAATATTATCACCTGCTTTTTTTTAAGTTGCCCTGGAAGCTACAGCTATTGTAAAAATTCACAGACTAGATTTTAATAGCATTGCCTGCCAGCCTATTCTTTAGCCAAGTTCAGTGTCCATGTTTAGTAAAATGTTATATAGCACAGAACCTGCATCATGTTGTATTATGTTCATCCGTGTTTACTTGCCCATTTGCCAGAGATTCTCCATTGAGTAAATTAAATAGGATGTTTCACTACAGAAGAAATACTGAGAAATAGGAATTCCTGCTAGATTGGTGGCAGGATTATTAGCTTTCAGTTATCAAAAACTGAGAGCTTCTTTAACCAGGGATTTTGTTGTATTACACTGCTATGTTTAATGTGATACTATTCTTATTGTCTTAAGCTGCATTCTATTCAGGAATTATTTTTTAAATGAAAAAGAAGTAATACTATAAATAGATAAATCAGTGGAATGTAGTTCCCTGTTCTGTGGTGGTAAACCATTGTAAAATTGTTTTATTTGTTTATTAAATTTTCATTTTGCTTTATTACTTTACAAATGACTCAGGGCAGCAAACATCTTCTCCTGTTTTCCCCACAACACCAACCCTATGAGGTAAATTTGGCTAAAGAGAGTAACAGGTTCCAAGTCACCCAGCCAGCTTTCATTCTTGAAGAGAGAGTAGAATCCACAGTCTTCTGGTTTCTAACCAGCACCTTAACCATTTCCTCAAACTGGCAAACTAAAATATTTTTATATTTTTGGGCTTGAGCGCAATTTATTAACAATCAAAGGAGTGCAATGACTTTTTCTGTTTTTAAATCAAAGTAAGAAAACATTTTGTTGGTGACCACAGATTTAATTCTGGAAAAATTTGCTCTTATAAAATAATGCAATGGAGGTCTTATTTATTTACAGAATGGCTGTTATAGTAGATATGAAGTTGAAATAATGGGCTTGCTGGATTATAACAATTTTAATGCCCTTTTGATTGCAGCTCAAAGAATCCAGAGGAGGCTGAACTTGAAGACACACTTAACCAAGTGGTAAGTTTGTGTATAATTATGTATACATAATTATGTATAATTTTGGAAATTGATTTACAATGATAATTGGAAGTGGACTAAATAGGATAACATAATTTGCCATGAATCCTCCTTGTTTCTATAATTAAAGCACTTATTTATATGTAATAGTTACACATTGTCCACATTACTCTTGATAATTATTTCAAGCAGAAAGTACGTTTTTAGAACATAATAAAATACATAGTTACTTAAAGTATATAGTTATTTCTATGTAAAACAAAAAATATAAATATTTTATAAAATATATAAAAATAATTATCTTTTGCTGAGATAAATATGGTTGGCTGTAAAAGTCTTGTTCTAAAAATAAATTCTAAAAATCCATGCTTCTTCTAGATGGTGGTCTTCAAATATATTGAAGACAAAGATGTGTTTCAAAAATTCTATGCCAAAATGCTGGCAAAGAGGCTGGTACACCAGAATAGTGCTAGTGATGATGCTGAAGCAAGTATGATCTCCAAATTGAAGGTGTGTTTCTCTTACGTATCTTTTATTGCTTATATTTGCAGAACTTCACTGTATAATGATACTCATAAAGTATAAAAACATATATGTATTGATTGAAAATATCTAAAGATATATGGTAATCAAATGAATATCACATTTAAAATGATTTTCTTTTGTTTATTACAGGTAATCCTCGAGATACAACAGTTCACTTAATGACCGTTCGAAGTTACAACATAACCCTCCCAAGTACTTAAACACTGTCCCAAAGTTACGAATGTTGCAGCACCATAAGAAGTCATTCACCCTTAGGAATGACCACAGAGGCACTGAAACATTCACCCTGCTTATTATCCCCCTCCCCCTACTGGGTCTCCACAGGCACTGGGCCTGTGGAGACTCACCTTGCGAAGATCTAGCAAGCTTTTGCTCTCTTTGCCTGCTTCAGGCGTTTGGTGCCTTTGCAGAGAACAGAGGCCTAAAGTAGTGCAAGATCATGCAAGATCAATAGTGTGAGATCTCATGCTATTGATCTTGCATGATCTCATACTACTTTAGGCCTCTCTTCTCTTCAGATTGAGGCCTAGATGAAATTTGCAGCAAAAGGCTTTGCAAACAGAGGGAAGGCTTCGGTTCTTCAGGCCTTCCCTCCGTTTGCCATTTCCTTGCAGGGGTGAGAGATTGCGTCCCGGTAGGCTCTGGTCGCCTTTGCAAAAAGCCTTTGCTGGCAAGAACGGGAGAGGCCGGTGCGTCCTTCCTGGGCTCTGTTCTTGCCGACAAAGGCTTTTTGCAAAGGCTTGCCAAAGCCTACAGAGAAATTGCATCTCTGTAAGCTCCAGTCATCTCTGCAAAATGCCTTTGCCAGCAAGAACAGAGCCCGGGGGGGACTGGTCCCTCCCGGGCTCTGTTTATGGTGGCAAGGGTTTTTTGCAAAGGCGATCAGAGCTTAGGGAGATGCAATCTCTCTCTAGGCTCCTATTGTGTTTGCAAAAAGCCCTTGCCACTGGAAATGGAGCTGCATCAAAAACAGAGCCTAGGAGGGACACAGCAGTAGCTCCGTTTTCGGTGGCAAGGGCTTTTTGCAAAGTTCTGATCATCTTTGCAAAAAGCCCTTGCTACTGAAAACGGAGCTGCTGCCTTGTCACTCCCAGACTCCATTTTCGGCTTCAAGGGCTTTTTGCAAACACAATAGGAGCCTAGAGGGAGATCATCTTTGCAAAATCAAAAACAGCCCCTGCTGCATTCCTCCCGGGCTCCGTTTTTGGTGCGACTGCATTTTTGGCAGCAAGGGTTTTTTGCAAAGACATTGGAACATAGAGGGACACAGTCACCCTCTAGGTTTCAGCAAGCCTTTGCTCAGAGTGAAACCACAGCAGAGAAGCTGGAAAGGAGACAGCTCATCGATATCTTCAAAAGGTAAGTGGACCTGATTGGCCAGGATTTGGGGGGGGGGGAACCATGAGATATCTCAGTGGGTTAGGGGCAGCCTTGGGTGGTTGGAAATACTAGCCCCCCATGCTCTTCCCCACCTTAAGATACCTTGTGCACTTAAAGATCCGCGCAATTGATTAGCGAATGGATATGCAACGACAGGGAATTTTCATGTTCATTTAACATTATTCATTTCAATGAATCATTGGATTACAGATGTGATTGGCAGTCTCCATTACATAACTCAAGGATTACCTATATAGAATAGATTTTCATGTTCAATCTATATCCCAATACAAGAAATTGATTCAAAATTGTTTATTATTGTTCATAATAAACATTTATTTTCAAGTATTCCTATGGTAGGCTAAATAATTTTTTATCTTGATATATTTGGATTTTTAATGTTATGTTGGAAAGCTGGATAGTTTTGCACTTTACAGAAATAGTTGTTTATTCACATGAAATCATGTAATCAAATTATTACACCAGAATTTGAGAATCTAGGTTTTTTTTCCTATTTTGTTTTTTATTCAGAGCAGCTCTATATATGGAACATGAATATTAATCTATTTAAATCAGTTTGGGACTATCATTAGTTCTCAAAAATCTCTTAAGCAGAACTTTAAAAGATTTTTGAGCATTGATTCTAGAACCTTTTTTCAAAACGTGTGTTGGCCTCTCACACACAATTTAAGAGTGCATATGTTTACATGCTTATGAAAGAGAGAGAGTAAACAACCATTTGATAAACTTTTTTTTGTTTTTAGTGAGGTTTTAAATTACCACAAGTGAACAGGTGATTTAAAATAATTGTTTTTATGGAGCTTTGGTTGTAATTCCTCCATAAATCTATTATTTTAAATAATCCAATAATTATAGTAAGTTAAAGTAGACCATTTTATAAGGAATTGCAAGCTGCAGTAAAAGAATTTGTATACCATAGTAAAAATTAAATATATATAAATTAAAATTTGATTTTTAGTGTGCAGATCAAGGCTGGAATTTTTCTGCACTCAGATGCTAAAAGTAATTAAATTGCCAGAAAATTCAATTTGTTTATTTTGATACTGAAGTTCTAATGTAAGTATTATTATTATTACAATGGTTACATTGTATTAGAGGACTTACTGACAGATCTTTCTGTAGCGTGTACATTACTTTATCTCAAAATGTGTAATTTCATAATTGTTCTGTGATTCATTACAGCAAGCTTGTGGCTTTGAGTACACATCCAAACTTCAAAGGATGTTCCAAGATATAGGTGTAAGCAAAGACCTGAATGAGCAGTTCAAAAAGCACCTATCCAATTCAGAGCCATTGGATTGTAAGCAAAGTTAAAATGTATTTGTTTTCAAACCTATAAATTAATATACATTTTTATAGATTGATGAAAGTGAATAGTATGTTAATGAAGGAAGTCTTCTTTTTCTACTCCTTACAAATCAACCTGATATTGGTCGTAAATTATATAAATGGATTTAAAATTCTATCTATCTCTCCAAAAACAAAATTAGAAGGGAACAAAGTGGGCATGGGGAAAGAAAATTTGTTAAAAATGGGTCAATTTAAGAAAGGTTTCAGGAGACAGCTGATACTGCAAGCAGTGAAAAGGATCAAAAAGGATCGCAAATTTTTGTTCTATAAAACAAGATGTTATATAACTTTAGCTGATTTACTTTGAACTACAAGAGATCCTAACTTAAATTTTTGGAAATTGTCTTGTCAATAATTATACTGCAGAGAAAAAGAAAAAAGTTTGGGCTGTGGGGAGAGATTAAAATCCAAACATGGACTTTTATGTGCAACACTGTTCTGATACTTGCGTGAGTGGCTCCTGCCGGCGTCACGCTCAGATTGCCCTGTACGCTCCCACAGGCAGGATTTCCTTGGGGTGCCATCAGCTAGGCAATGCCAGCTGGCGGCGCCCAGGGGTAGGGNCTTCTCTGTGGGAGCACTCACCCTGTGGAACCAACTTCCCCTGGAGCNAGGCCGGCCTGGACTGAAAGGGGTGTGGGGGGTAGTTTTAAAGGTTTTAAATTTGTAATGTTACTCACTTATTGGACTTGGTTATTTAATTGCTTTTTAAATTAAATTTTTGTTCTTTGTTCTTAGGATGTGAGCCGCCCTGAGTCCCTAGGGAGATGGGGCGGCATACAAGTCTGATAAAAATAAAATAAAATAAAAATAAATACTTAGGATTGAATTTTAACTTAGAAGTCAATTAATTCTAAATTGTTTTACACCTGGCCACTAGTTAGGAAATCTCAGATATCTAGCAAATGCCAACAAAAAGGGTAATAACTCTCTCCAGTCAAGCTCAGCTCCTAGAACTATATGCACAATTATTAGGCAAGTTGTAATTTTGAGGATTAATTTTATTATTGAACAACTATAATGTGCTTGGTCAATCCAACATTTTAATGAACCTCAATCCTGAATATTTAAGAAAGTAAAAGTGAGGTTTTGGCTTTCTTAGGAGAATATCTATGTGCGCATAATTATTGGGCAATATTCGTGTGTAGAAGTATTATGCAACTAAATGAAAAATGAAAATTTCCCCATCTTACTCGTTTATTTTTATCTGTTAAAGGGAGAATAATAAACAACTCAAAATTTACAAATAAACATTTCTGACATTTCAAAACAAAAAAACCAATATAGTCACCCTTCTTTTCAATAACAGTCATAAGCTTTCCATTCATGGAGTCTGTCAGTTTTTTGATCTGTTAACAATCAACTTTTTGAGCAGCAGCAACCACAGCTTCCCAGACACTGTTCAAAGAGGTGTCACCATAAAACTCCCATTTAAGAAGGGCCCACAAGTTTTCAATAGGTCAGGTGAGGAAGAGGGCCATATCATTATTCTTTCATCTTTAAGCCTTTCCTGACCTCTGTACTTCAATGCATATGAAGCATAAACATTATGGTCTTCTTGAAAGATTTCCTGTACCACTGCTTGAAGAAAGTATATTCTAAAAACTGGCAGTAGGTTTGGGAGTTCATACAACCTGAAAAGGGCCAGCTAGTTCATCTTTAATAATACTAGCCCATACCACCTCCACCTTGCTGGCATCTGAGTTTAAGTGGAGCTCTGTGTCCATTACTGATTCAGCCACGGGCCCATATGTCTAATCTGTTAAGAATCACTCTCATCTCATCAGTCCATAAAACCTTTGAAAAATCTGTCTTCAGATATTTCTTGGCCCAGTCTTGTCATTTCAACTTATGTGTCTTATTCAGTGGTGGTCAGGTTTCAGCCTTTCTTATCTTGGCCATGTTTCTGAGCACTGAACATCTTGTACTTCTGGGCACTCCAGGTAGGTTGCAGTTCTGGAATATGACAGCACTGGAGGATAATAGGTTCCTGGTAGCTTCATATTTGATTCTTTTCAAATCTTTGGTAGTTAATGTGTGCCTTTTTTCTCAACATGTTTCTTGTGATCCTGTTGACTATTTTCAACAAAATGTTTGATGATTCTGTGACCACACCCCAATATCTTAGCAATTTCAAGAGTGCTGCATTTTTGACTTTTCAGAGTTAGTGAATTTCTTTTTTGTCCATTTTGCCTGAGGAAAAAAAGCTACCTAATAATTACGCACACCTTGATATAGGGTATTGATATTCTTAGGCCACACCCTCCCACATTACACAAATACACATCACCTGATATGTCTATATCCAATAAGCATTCACATTTATACAGCTTAGAGGTGGAAAATATACATAAAAACGATGATACGGTCTAAATATTCAGTTGCCTAATAATTGTGCACAGTATAGATATCCAGATAGTCCTCGATTTATGACCACAATTGAACCTAAAATTTATGTTGTTATGTGAGAATTTGTTAAATGAGTCTTGCCTCATTATGATATTTGCTACCATAGTTATTAATTGAATCACTGCAGTTGATAAATTAACAACCTAAGATAATCTGGCTTATCCATCGACTTTGCTTGTCAGAAGATTGCAAAAAGTGATCACATGACTCTGGGATGTTGTTGCAATGGTCATAAATATGAATCAGTTGCCAAATATCTGAATTTTGATCACATAATCATGAGGATACTACAAAAGTGGTAATGAAAAACAGTCATAAATCACTTTTTACAATGCAGTTGTAACTTTGAACAGTCACTAAANNNACTGTTGTAAGTCGAGGACTACCTTTACATGTTCAGTTTCATAGCAATTGTCCTGAAGTCACTGTTTCTGTTGCTTTTTTCTTCTCAATTTTGCCTGTAGATCTAGAATTCTGAGGTTTATCAATGCAAGTATCAATGTGTAGCTTAAATCAAATATAGGATACATTGGAATTGTGCAGTTAATATTTTAATTGGTTAAATTGATTGAATGATATTTGTAATTTACTTCAGTTATTATTGTGTTTGAAATAATTTCTATGCAATTTTCTCTAATATATTTTATGATAACTCTGAAAACAAAAAACTCTCCTTATTTTTCTTAATTTTTGCATAACATTTTTGCATAGCATATCTTTTCCTAACCAAAGAATTGTTCATTAATCTGTTTTGTTGGTCAGTGACTCAAATAAAATTACTGACATAATTGTTCATATTTTTATACTAGTGGATTTCAGCATACAAGTACTAAGCTCTGGATCTTGGCCCTTTCAAATGTCTTGTGCATTTGCTCTCCCATCAGAGGTAAGGTCATCTTAGTTTCTAAGTCTATATTTTAAGAAATAGGGAGATTGTAATATTCTGGAAGGCTGGTGGCAGATTAGAATCTGGATGAGGCATTAAATCTAGCAATGTTTTTTATTTAAATTTACGACACATTCATATGTATTATTAGTACAGTGAGCTCGTTATAGTCCCATCTCATCACATAATGGTCTGTAAACTGTAGATTGGATTTATTTGAAGGATGGATTTATTGATTTTGTCAATAGATGTCAGCATAACACTTTATAGTCTTTTTTTTTTAGAGAGAGAGAGGTGGGATCCTTTTTTGTTAAAAAGGAATTAGTATTTTGAGTTTTATTCACTTCAAAGTTTTCATAAGTTTTATACAGTTCTTCTGTTGCAATCCTAAAATTATATTTTACTGTTGTGATCCTATGTATATGTATGCTTTGGATCCAATATCTTTGGATCAGATAAGATCTGAGAGCAAGTGCAGAAAGACTTCTGAGAGCTATCCATTTCTGGATTTTTTTTCTAGTCAGTACATTTTAGATCATTCTGCCCCTTATTGTTGCTGGTCTTTAATGGCAGATTAGTCCATAATAAGATAGCAGTCTCTTTGAAGTAATCATACCTGATTATCCAATTATGTCTTATCAATCTCTTTCTGCTTGTACCCATTCTCACCCAAAAATCTATCTTTCACAGCAAACCAATGATACTGATTACTTTTTGTATGTGTTCTTTATTTGATGTTAAGTCAAAGAGATGGTTTGGACATTCTCCAGGTGTACTTTCTACTTGCCTAAGCTGATTATGTGGTTTCAAAAATAGTTCTATGAAGGAATATATTGATCAGTCCTAAAAGCTATAGAGTCAGCATATCCTAATACAATATACCTATACACATGATTGAGCAATATGCTGAAGATCTCCCTTCCAGAATAGGCTAGCAGGTTATGGGTCCAAAAATAAGCCGCCTTTGCAGTTGAACTAACTTTATGGAATAGCTTGTCTCCTCTTAAAAGCTTCTGGAAAGTGGTCAAGATGGTGATCTTCTGCTAAGCTTTAGGAAATATGGAACAAGGTGTGGTGCAGCTTTTTTCTGCTGGTTTTAGTTGCTGATTGGAAATCTTATTTATGGAACTTGTACTTTTTATATTGGATTATAAATCCAATAAATACTATAGCTCCCATGATAATTGAGTAGTTGCTACACAATTAAGGCCTGCATTCAGTATTGCTGGCTTTTTGAGAATGAAACACCCATTTTCATGTTACATTTAATGCTTTTTATATACTTTGCTGATAATAGTCTATTTATTGTCATCTATGTCAAGTAGTATTATGCCACACTGGACTTTGCTAGACTCAGTAATGGATTGTATGATTATCAATGAATGAAGAAAAAAAACCTGTCAAAGTGCTGGTTTTTGTTTAGGAATTAAAAGTACAGTCTATTGTAAATAGCATGCTTTCTCCTTACATACCCAGCTTGAGTGTTCTCATAGCCAGTTCAGGTAGAGTAACTGGCACCAAAATATTTTGACAAACCTGGCTGAATGACATCAACAATTATTCACTCCATTTCTCTAATGTGCTTAAGACTGAAAATGTAAATATGATATGGTTTGGTTTGATTCGATTTGAAATGCAGCTGGAGCGCAGTCATCAGAGATTTACTGCTTTCTATGCAAGTCGTCACAGTGGCAGAAAATTAACATGGTTGTATCAGCTATCCAAAGGCGAACTAGTTACCAATTGCTTCAAAAACCGATATACACTACAGGTAAAGTACACTGTGGTTTGGTTAAAAGGTTATTCAAGCATAATGTTAAGAAGTTTGTTCTTTTTTGATACTATATCTTGAATTTGGAAATTTTGCTAATATTTCTGTCTTTTAATAATACTTCAGAAAAATGCAGGAGGGAAAGGCATAATACATGGAACAAATGTTATGGCTTCCATGTAGACACATTTCTATGCTATATATTAACATTCTAAAACTCCCCTCCTCCCCCTCCGTATATGTTATTTGCCTTCTCTAATATATTTGTTTAAATAAGCACACAAAATATGCAGCTAATATATACTAATATTAATATTCATAATAATGTAATCATAATATAATCAAATATATATGCTTAAATTGTGTATATAAGCCACTCAGATAAAATCCCTTGAATAGGTAGTTGGCGTATACAGTGCATTCAGAAAGTATTCAGACCCCCTTCACTTTTATCAATTTTGTTATGCAGCCTGATTCTACAGTTGTTGAAATTAATTTCCCCCCCCACTAATCTACACTCAGTTCCCCATAATGTGAAAACAGAATTTTAGAAATGTCTGTAAATTTATTAAAAAGAAAAATCTGAAATATCACATTGGCATTCAGACCCTTTACAACAACCTTTTAAATTTAACTCAGTGCTTCTCAGTTCTCTTGATTGTTGTTGACATGTTTCTACACTTTGATTGGAGCAGACCTGTGGTAAATTGATTGGATATGATTTTGAAAGGCACACACCTCTCTAGAAGGCCTCAAAGCTGACAGTGCATACTGTAGCAAAGCAAAAGCCATGAGGTCAAAGGAACTGCCTACAAAGCTCAGAAGCAGGATTATTGCAAGGCACAGATCTGGGGAAGATTACAACAAAATTTCTGTTGCACTGAAGGTTCTTAAGAGCATAGTGGCCTCTATAATTCTCAAATGGAAGATGTTTGGCACAACCTTGACTCTTCCAAGAGCTGGTTGTCTGGTCAAACTGAGAAGGACCTTATAAGAGAGGTGACCAAGAACCCGATGATCACTCTGACAAGCTCCCAGAGATCCTGTGTGGAGATGGGAGTTCCAGAAAACTTCACTGCAGCTCTCCACTGATCTGGACTTTATGGCACAGTAACTAAACAACCTTTTCCTGTCTATGGTTATCTGAGTCCAGATAGCATGGGTTAATCTGCTTAAACCAGTTGGACTGAGTCTGCTCAAATTCAAGCTCTGCCCCTTTGCTGAGGCCACTCCCCAGTTTACGACTCAGTTTTAGCCAGGACTCGACGTGTTTTACAAGGCTCCAATGTAGCTGTAATTGGAGCCTGATCGTAAAAAGGAAAAAAGTTTTAAAATGGACCTTCGAGGCTTGGAAACTGCTGGAGGCTGGTGAGTGAGCTAATTTTAGTTCCCAGAACCAGCAAATGGCGCGAAGGGCTCCAGGCTCAGTGCGGGGAGCCAGGACCACGTGGGATGGCTCCTGGGCGATCGGCCTGATAAGAGCAGCCAGTTGATTGGCGTGGCAGCACAGCAGCAGCAGAAACTGCTTGCAGTTTCTCTTTCACTTTCCTGGCTTGCTGTTTGGATCGCCTTTGGCTGCAAAATGCACAGTGCAGCAGCCTGCAGCAGCGGCTTTAGGACCTGGCAGAGGACACAGGAGAGCTTTGCAAACCTTGGAGGAAGCAAAGTAGCCTCTTGATCGGGCATCGGTCTGATCCCAGCTGGCAGGGATTACCGCCAGCTGAAGGGCGCTACCGGTCACGTTGCCAGTGCTGAGTTGCAAACGGCTGATGGAATATCTCCAGCACTGAGGAAATTGCGTGGGCACCTTCTGACCTGTTTGCAGGGCCAGAACCTGGTGTGAGACCGGCAGGGGGTGGCTGCAGCCCAGCAGTAGCCTTTTACAGGCTTGCTAAGCTGGCCAACCAGGTAAGCTGAATAATTTCTTTCTGCATAAGGCCTTTTATTGCATTATTCCTTTGTGATTGGATTTATTAATACTCCTCCCTCCTTCCAGCAGGTCCCCTCCCTTCCCTGCCTTTTTTCTTGTGAATTAATTCATTCTCCAGGTGAGATGGCTGATAAAGAACAAGAAAGGGAGTCCAGTTCCTGAAGGAAAATCCAGGGGCAGACAGAAGAGGAAGGCCTCTGAAGCCAGAACTGAACCTGAGGTCCAGAAAGAACCAAAGGCTTCTGGAAAAAGGTTGGAGAAACGCCACCATGTGGCTCGGGGGGAAGGACAGGAGATCTCCCCCTCATGATGCTGGGTCAGATAAGTCGGCACAACCCCCAGTTTTACAACTGGAAGTAGGGCCTTCTACCTCTACTGGGCCACCTCGCCCTCGTATTTGGTCCCCTGATAATTCTTCTGCAGTTGGGGATCCAATTGCTTGAGACCTTGAGAGGGATGATAGGGAGCCTTCAATTGTGGAGGAGTTGCTTCCTCCCCCCCCAAAAGGGCCAGACCTGTTCCTGAACCTTGCAATTCTGAGGAAGAGGAAGAGGCTGTTCCAGCTCATTTGGAGGCCATTATTGCCTTGGCTATCAGAAGGGGAGTGGTCGAGGCTCTTCGAGCGTCTAAAGGAAATATCCCTGAAGCCTCAGATCAATCAGAAAAGTCTTTTCATGCCAGAGAAACCTACTCCTTCAGAGACAGAAGTTCCCCAGTGCCTTCACTACCCAGTGTTTCGGGCAGAGCCCTTGAGGATGAGAAAAAAGAATCTGATTTCTCAGAGGATGAGGATATGGCCCTGCAAGAACCTTCCTTTACTGGCATTTTTGATGCACAGAAGTTTAGGGCTTTATTATTCAAAGCCAAGAAAACTGCAAAGTTGGGGCCTGGGGCTGTTGTTGGTGAAACAGAGGGTGGTGGCACGGTGCCACCTGATCAACTTTTTGATGAACCAGCCTCAAGATCAGAAATGGTTCCTGTCCCTAGATTATTCCTCAATGTTATAAAAAAACAGATGGAAACACCTGGTACTTCGTCATCACTGTCAGCCAGCGAGAGGCGCTTCTTCACCATGGGGCCCAAGCTAACCAGCTCCCTACAGGTACATACAGTTGATGCACCAGTTGCGGCTATGATCTCTGCCTCATCCAATCCAGCAGATCCTGAAGACGCACTGAAAGCTGAAGATAAGAGGATTGAGCAGTCCCTCCAGTGCACTCACCTGGCAGCTGCTTGGGCAGTTAAAGCAGCTTCGGCCACCTCCTTTTTCACAAGATCCTCTCTACGGTGGCTTCACCAATTACAGGAACGTGTCCCTGCATTTGACGTGCGAGTCCATCAGGATATTCATAACTTGGTGGGAGCCGCAGAATTCACTGCAGACACTACTTTGAATAGTGCCAGGTTTGCCTCCAAGGCCATTGCCACATCCATAGCTGCCCGTAGAATGTTTTGGCTGAAGAGTTGGCAGGCAGACGGTCGGCGCAAGTGGAAGGTGGCCTCTTTTCCCATAAAAGGGGACATGCTGTTTGGTTAGGGCCTTGGGCCGCACCTGGTTGAATCCAGGGACAAGAAGAAGTATCTTCCTTCTCTAAATCAACACTCCAGTTGTAGGGCTGCTCCTTAGATCCTCTTACAGAGGAGAGGGCTCTTCAGGGGCTCAATGGTCCCAGAGGCAACCCTACAACTGGCAGGAACGCCCTCAGGACAGAGCAGCCCGTGACAGACAGCAGTATTCAGGCAAGCGACCCTTTCGTGTGGGAGGAAGTCGCTTCTTCAGGCGCTCCCGATAAAGATAGCAGTAGTCCTCCCATTGGGGGCAGATTATCCCATTTTGCTGCCCAATGGGAAACTACCGCATCCGACGCTTGGATGCTACAAACTGTTAGACAGGGTCTATCCCTCGAATTTCGATCCCCTCCTCCCAGATCTTTTGTACCTTGTTCAGTCTCCAGAATACCCTCTCGTAGACAGTTGGTGGAACAAGCAATTCAACACCTGTTAGACATCAGGGCCATACAAAAGGTCCCCATTAACCAACACGGCAAGGGATTCTATTCCCATCTGTTTGTGGTACCTAAATCTTCGAGGGGATGGCGAGCCATCTTAGATCTTAAAAGGCTCAATAAATTTGTTTTGTACAGGCGTTTCAGGATACATTCACTACAGACTATCTTGGCCAGCATCAGGGAGAGTGACTTCCTCACCTCTATAAATCTCACTGAAGCTTATCTTCATATCAGAATTTGCCATTCACATAGGCAATACTTATGTTTCACTTACCAAGGCCAACATTTCCAATACAGGGCCATGCCCTTTGGCTTGTCTTCTGTGCCCAGGGTTTTCACAAAAATCTTGGCAACCCTGGCAGCCCGTTTGAGGAGTATCCCCATTAGGGTTCAATGTTACTTAGATGACATTTTAATCCAGTCTTCTTCTAAGAAACAAGCCCTAAGGGATCTACAGACCACCATTAACATGTTACAAGACCACGGGTTTTCCATAAATAAGAAGAAAAGCCATTTTTCTCCTTCCACAAGTTTATTGCATTTGGGGGCTAACATAAATACACTTTCTTGCAAAGTTTTTCTCTCACAAGAGAGGATAGACAGTCTACATTCTATGATTGGGGAGATAGTGAAGGCTCATTCTTCCACCCTAGCTTCTCTATCCCAACTATTAGGGAAAATTATGTCTACCATCTCCATTGTGCCTTGGGCCAGGCTTCACTCCAGAAAGCTTCAGTGGTTCCTTTTGCCTCATCAAAAGGCTGGCAGGAGTCATTCGGCTATTAGGGTTTTCGTCCCTACATCAATCAAGAGGTCATTGTTGTGATGGTCTTCTCCGGCCTTACATGCTGGACAACCATTCAAAGCACCTTCCCGTATAGTCATCACCACGGATGCCAGTGTCTCCGGCTGGGGAGCCCATCTAGACTCGAATTTGCTGCAGGGTCTGTGGTCTCCAATAGAAAAAGGGAAGAATATTAATTGGTTAGAATTAAGAGCAGTCAGGTTTGCTCTCAAACAATTTAGGCCACATATTTCACTCTCATATCCTTGTCTTGATAGATAATACCACCACCAAGGCCCACATTAATAGACAGGGCGGTACCAGATCCCAAGCTCTTATGTTAGAGGCTGAGTGTCTGGGACTTCGGGCAGAAAAGAATCTGCTTTCAATTAGGGCAGAACACATCTCCGGGGGGGGCGGGGGGGGATAATACACAAGCTGATGGGCTAAGTAGAGCAAAAATTGACCTCAGAGTGGAGTATTCCCCCTCTTCTGTTTCAGGAGCTGGTTCAGATATTTGGACTTCAGTGGTGGACCTGTTGGCCTCTGACCAACGCCCATCTTCCCAGATTTTTCACCAGGTTCACGCACCAGGGAGCAGAAGGGACCAATGCCCCGAGGTGCCGTTGGCCTCGGGGTCTGCTGTATGCCTTCCCTCCTCTTCCGCTGTTGCCAGTGGTGATTCAGAAGATTTTGGATGAGGAGGCAGAGGTATTGTTACTAGCTCCATACTGGCCCAGACGTCCTTGGTTTGCGGACCTGGTGAACCTCTCATGCTCCAGACCTTGGGAGAATCCCTCCTCTCAAAGTCTCTCTTCTCCAAGGAGAAGTCTCACCCCCGGACCCTTAGTGGTTCCAGCTGACAGCATGGCAGTTGAGCAGAGCGCGTTGAGGAAGCAAAAGATTTCTGAGAAGGCCATCCAGACCATCCTAGGAGCCAGAAGGCCTTCCACTAACAGAATTTACCAAGCCACTTGGAAAGTTTTCTGCCAGTGGTGTTTGAAATCCAAGATTTCCCCCATTTCGGCCTCTGTGGCCAATATTTTGGACTTTTTGCAGGAGGGTCTCGACAAGGGACTCTCCACTGATACCTTGCGTAGACAGGTAGCAGCACTTTCCTCAGTTTTGTTTTTGCATCGTAAAGGTTCGCTGTCGCTCAATCAGATCATTCGTAATTTTTTAAAAGGGGCTTCCAACATAAGGCCACCAGTAGTTCACAGATTTCCCACTTGGGACCTTCTCAAAGTTCTAAAAGCCTTAATGTCTTCACCTTTTGAACCATTTAAATCCATAACCTTGTATTTCCTCTCTCTCAAGGTGGCATTCCTCATAGGCATTACCTCGGCTAGGAGGATTTCAGAGTTAGCCGCTCTTTCTGTCAAGGAGGGCTTGTGTGTCTTCCATGCAGACAGAGTGGTGTTGCGTTTGGATCCCTCCTTTATACCTAAAATCAATTCCAGATTTCATAGAGCACAGGAACTTGTCCTTCCCAATTTTTGTCCTACTCCTTCCCACTCTCTCGAGCGACCATGGCATACTCTGGATGTATGGAGGGCTTTGAAGACTTACATCCAGAGGACTCTTCCATTTCGCAGGACGGAGGCCTTGTTCGTATCATTTCAACCCAGTTTCTTGGGGTTGAAAGTGTTGCCAACAACGGTGGGCAGGTGGATTAGGGTCTTCATTGCTAAGGCTTATCACACTTCGGCTCTTCTGATTCCAAGAGGAGTGACAGCACATTCCACCAGGAGTGCAGCGACAACGGCGGCCTGGGCTACCCAAGCCCCCATTGAGGAGATTTGCAGAGCGGCCACCTGGTCTTCTCCATCTCCTTTTATCCACCATTATTGCATTGATGCCTTTGCTGTGGCGGATGCCACTTTCAGCAAAAGAGCCCTGCAAAGTGTACATGAACACTGATGTAAGTAGGACCAGACTATTGCCCTCCCTGGAATTTGCAGGCTTGGGTATGTCCCATCCTATCTGGACTCACGTAACCATAGACAGGAAAAGGAACATTGGCTTACCTGAATGTTCATTTTCTGTCTATGTGGAGTGAGTCCNCCAGCCCCACCCTGGTTCGTCTGGTCTGGGGTGGGTGAGGGGGGTGCATTAATGTGTGTCTGTTTATATACACTAGTGGAATCACATCTTGTCTGCCTTGATGCTTCATCGAAAACTGGGGAGTGGCCTCAGCAAAGGGGCGGAGCTTGAATTTGAGCAGACTCATTTCAACTGGTTTAAGCAGAGTTAACCCATCCTATCTGGACTCACTCCACATAGACAGAAAATGAACATTCAGGTAAGCCAATGTTCCTTCTCCTCAGTGCAAAACACATAAAAGCCTGCTTGGAATTTGCAAAAAAGCACCTGAACTACTCTCAGACTGTGAAGAACAAGATTTTCTGATCTGATGAAACCAAGATTGAACTGTTTGGCCTCAATTCTAAACGTCATATCTAGAGGAAACTAGGCACCGCTCATCACCTGCCCAATATCATCCCAACTCACCTACCCAAAGTCATCCCAACATGGTGAAGCATGGTGGTAGCAGCATCATGCTGTGCTGGTGTTTTTCAGAACCCAAGGACTGGAAGATTGGTCAGGGTTGAGGGAAAGCTGAATAGAGCAAAGTACAGGTATATCTTCAATAAAAATTTGTTCCACAAGTTTCAGTGAAAACTTGTCCAGGACCTCAGACTGGGCTGAAGTTCACTTTCCAACATGACAGTCCTAAGAACACAGGCAAGGCAATATAGGAGTGGCTTAGGGACAACTCTGAATGCCCTAGAGTAGCCCAGCCAGACCCCTGATTTGAATCCTATTGAGCATTTTTGGAGGGACCTGAAAATGGCAGTCCACTGATAGTCAATATTCAACCTGATTCAGTTTGAGAGAATTTGTAAGGAAGAATGTAAGAAAATCCCCCAATCCCAAGTGTGCCAAGCTTGTCACATCCAGAGGTGGTATTCAACTGGTTCAGACCAGTTCTGACATACCGGTAGCAGAAATTTTGGCTGGTTCAGATAACCAGCAAATACCACCTCTGGCTGGTGCCCCGCCCAGTCACTTATCTCGCCCTCCACGCCATTGCTAACCTGCCTTCGTCCGCCATTGCTACCTGCCTTCCCTGATCTCCCTGGGTGAGTGAGCCTGCAGGCAAGCCAGTTGAGTCGACTCCCAACCCAGCCTACCTGCCGCCGCTGTAGCAAGCCCTGCTCAAGTGCCGACTCCTGGCCCAGCCTAGACTGCTGCGCTGTTGTCCCTGGGCTTGCCATCCCTGGGCTGTGCTACTGTCCCTGGGCTTGCCTGGCTTGCTTCACCACCGGTGCCGCAGCTCCATCGCACATGGCACTTGTGGCCCAGCTACCTAGCTGCCCCCCCCCATTCCTGGCCTCCAGGGCCGCTTCCCGCCCCTTCCTGGAGTTTCCCACTGTTCCCAGCGCTTCCTGCGCTTACCAGAGGTTCCTGTGTTTCCTGCAGCTTTCTGCTTGCCTCTGAATGTCAACTGAGAAGTTGCATGGCCACACTGGCTGGGAGGACGCTCTGTCCCCTGGCCCGGAAGCTGCATAGCTGCGCTGGCTGGGAGGATACTTGCCCAATGCAACGCTGCTCACTTGCCTGGCCAGTGTGTGTCAGAAGAGAGGGAAGCTGAAAAGTTTGGCCCAGTCTTCTTCTCGGGCATACACATACAGTGTGCACACATGAGGCCGTCTCCTTCTGTGAGGAGACAGCATTTGAGCGAGTCCCTCTGGCGCGGTGAGATGTGTGCACGTTCTGTGTATGCCCAAAAAGGAGGAGAAGACTTGGCTGAACTTTTCTGGCTCCCTTCACAGCAAAGCTGCTCGAAAGGCAGCTCCTGCAGCCTACCTGTCCCTTTAAGGTACTTAGATGCAGCCTGCCATCTGGCCCTGTGCAAAGGCAGCCCACNTGGCCCTGTGCAAAGGCAGCCCAGCGGGGCCACCACTGCCAAAGGGAAAGGACTCAACTCTCCTGGTCCCAGTCACTCTGCATGCTGAAGCCAGGTGGAGCGGGGAGGGGGGGAACCATAAAGGGACAGGCTGTGGTGGCTACCTTCCAAGCAGCTTCTGAGGCAGGAAAACTTAGTTCAGCCAAGTCATCTGATAGACTTGAACATTGGGCGCTATATAACAAAATGAAATTCAATTGTGAAAAAAGTAAGGTTCTACATTTAGGCAAGAAAAATCAAATGCACAGGTACAGTATATGCGGTACCTTGCTCAATAGTAGTAACCGTGAGAGGGATTTCGGAGTCCTAGTGATATTTAAATATGAGCCAGCAGTGTGCAGCAGCTGCCAAAAAGCCAACGCAGTCCTAGGTTGTATAACAGTGGGATAGAATCAAGATCATGTGAAGTACTAATACCACTTTATAATGCCTTGGTAAGACCACACTTAATCCAGTTTTGGTCACCACGATGTAAGAAAGATACTGAGATTCTAGAAAGAGTGCAGAGAAGAGCAAAAAAGATGATTAGGGGACTGGAGGCT
>AZIM01002479.1:170495-189143 GCA_000516915.1 Ophiophagus hannah
GAGGCCCCGCCTGTGCACACGCACAGGGCGATCGGTATTAGATGCCGGTAGGAGACGTTCCCGCAAGTACCCAGGTCCCAAGCCATGTAGGGCTTTGAATGTCAATACTAGAACCTTGAATCTCACCTACATGGGCCCCCTCAAAGAATTGGTTCTAGAGCAGTACCTAAGATGCTTTATTAATTATCAACAGGATGATTGGATCAATCTACTGCCCTTTGCAAAGGTGGCCTACAACAATGCAGTCAATTCTAGGACAGGGTTTACTCCCTTTAGAGTAGCCACTGGCCAAGACTTCAACCTACGCCAGAGTTACCAGCTGAGATCCTAAGACAAATGCACCTAGTATTCCACTATAGCCTCTTAAAGCCCAAAATAACCTCACCCCCTCAGACCTAAGACAGCCACATTACCGCACCCTATTATGGTAGTGGGTGAGCAGCACTTTGAAATTAAAGAAATACTTGATTCTAGGAAACATCATGGGGCAACCCAGTACCTGGTTGCCTGGAAACACCTCCCACCCTCTGAAAATGAATGAGTCCACAAAAAGCATATGCGAGCCCCTAAACTGTTGAAATGTTTTCATGACATGTACCTGGATAAACCGCACTATTTATCTCCATTCGTATCTCTTTCCAGATGCACCTCTCCTTTTCCTGAGGGGGGGGAAGCATGTCAGGCCCCACAGATCCCCATTGGGACACTTCCATTCTGCTGGGGAGGGGCCCTGGATATTATTTTACTGTTTCTGGCTTTCCTGTCACTTTGATGTACTGCTTGAGAAAGGGAGAGGATTGCTTGGGGTCATCCTGCCTTGCTTGCCTTGCTATCACTTCCCCTCAATAAAAGTTTCCTTTTGAAATAATGCCTATTTCAAGAGTTCTGCTTTCTTGAATGGAGAGGAGAGGCAAGTCCTTACAATGTGTCTATTCTTCCTTCTCTATTTATGTTATCCTTGTGGGGCTATTTTTTGTGTGTCTCAGAGGAAAAAAACAGATTTGAAATATTCCTAAACTTTAACCGACTCCCACCCCCACACGGGCTCTCAGGGGCACCTCCAACCAAAATTCCGACAACCAATGCAAAAACCAGTCCACCAGCAAATAAAGTTTAAAAAAAAATAAACAAAAAACCACCAACAGAAAAAAGGCGCGAAAAAACAAAAGTGTTAAACCGGCAAGCTAGCTAGCTGTCAAGCCTGTTCTAAGCTTCTTTAAGAAAAAAAGCTCTATCCAGGGGGTGAAGATTCTTCTATAATCTTAACTATTCAGAGCCCTTAAAGGGTGGTCTGAACACACTGAGACCGAGTGAAGAACTGGGGACCGTTACCAGGTGTGGGGGGGTGTCCTCAGTTTTCAACTCAGTCTGTAGAGCTATGAGGCTAGAGACTACCAATCCTGGATTCTCCCTTTGGCCCAGTGGAGAAAGACATAGCTGTTTGGAAGAATTCACTATAATTTAGGGGTAATATATTAACTATGCAAAACAGTTGTTCTTACCTCACCACAATATTCCGAGATGAATTCATTTTTCTGCACTGGATCCTTAATGAAAATCCCCCAGCCTGCCACATCAGAAGGTGCTAGCAGCAGATGCTAGCAGAATGAAAAAGCAAGCGCCTTAAACAAGCCAATAAAACTAAAAAGATACTTAGCTCTAACAAAATACATAGTATGCAATAATAAAAGGGACAAAAAACAAGCAAATTAATTGATTAACTAACAACTATGATTTTGTTTTTAGTGCTTGTTCATATAAATAGTGAAATTCGACATGCAGACTCATAGATATTTACAGAAAGTACAGTTTTGAAACACAAAATGATCTTCCATTGAATTCACATCAGAGTAACCTCCATCCCACCCCAATTTTTCTTGAGTCCTTTGAAACTTTGAATCAGTATGAATGCAGGTATTTCAAAACTGCAAAGGCATCAAATGAGGCAGCTATGTGTCAGTTAAAATTATACCTCATACAGGAGCAGCATTTCACTCAAAGCCTATTTGTTTTGTGTCACTGTTACTATATTATCTACAGGGGAATTCTGTACAAGTCCATTAACATGAATAGAATCTTAATAAGAACAATATAGCACTAATTTGCATAGAACTGTGCCATTAAAAGCAAGCTTTAGTTAACACATAAAAACTAGTCTATGGTATTCCCATAAAATTCCATTGTACTATTAGAAATATAACAAAAATGAATATGCTGTGTATTAGCATAATTTCCTATTTTTACATAAACTTAACATGGTGAAACCTTCAGAAGAATGTGCTATTACAGAACCTTCTGCTTTCCACCATTGAATTTATTTTGTGTTGCTTAATTTCTGTTAAAATGAAAGTAACAACTTCAGATGTGCATATTTTTTGTCTGTGAAGATAATGCTGTATGTTTACTAAAGAACAATTTCTATGGTAGTCTACCATAAGTGTAATATGTTTATGTGCCAATCCTAGTGTATAGCTGGTGGTTTCTATGTTAGAACAGTGTTCAAGATGGCTGATCACACAAGCTATAATATACAGGCATTTGATAACTGAAGTTCCAATAGCATGTGTAAACTGTGCATTGAGAATATACAATTTCTGAATATACAGTTTCACACATCCTATATTTGCAAGCATGAAGTAATAAAACTAGAATGGTTTACAATCCTAATTTGATTACCATCCCAACAAAAAACACACTTAGAGGATTTTCCAACAAACTAAGTAATATAAATCAGGGAACAGGTTATGTAAAAACCATCTTCCACTTTCTTGAAGAAGAATGCTCAAGGCATCCATGCTCTATACATTTTGAAGAGATGTCTATCATGAACAAAGATAAAATGTGTCATCTGTTCATAAAAAGATGAACCACCTTTTTGGACCCTCGTTGAATGCTGCAGTTCTTGCAAGACACGTTTTTGCTATCCCAATGATCAGCTGCTCCACATGTCAAACAGAGATCTGGATCACACTCACGTACAGCTAAGTAGCAAGGACATTGCTTTGTATTGCATTGTGCTTTACAACGGCATCCAGGAAACCTATTTTGGCCTTTAAAAAAAAAAGAAAGTTGAATCAATTTATTTAATTCTGTTACAAACTGCTGGATTGATCAGGATTTTGTTCAGTTTAAAATGCTAGGCAATGCAAATATAGGCACCAAACTGAAGTAGAAATCCAAAGAGCTTCAAGTAGACCATCGCATTACATATCTAGAGGTTACTTATATAAATAGTTCAGGTAATACCATGTATAAGCAGTTCATACATTTTAGGTATATGTTATTTAAAATATTGTCTATTCAAACTGCAGTTTTATCAGTAAAGTTTTGGGACAATGCCCTTTGAAATTTTAATCCTCCATAAACTCTGTGTTTGTGAAAAAATGCTATATGCTGCAAAAGATCTGGGGACCAAAACAGGAAATCCTCCAGAATCATTTTAAACTTTTCAAAGATTAGCTAACTTTGAAATAGTATGAGATAAACTTGCTGGAAAAAGAAGAACCAGCCCAAAAACTGAAAAGAATTAAAACAAAATGTATTTGAGAACGCCAATAAACCAGGAAGATGGCTAGCCTGGAAATTGAAGAAACAAGCGGAAAAAAGATGGATCACTAAGCTACAAAATGAACAGGGGGAAATATGTTATCAAGAAGAAATGAAAAGGAATATAATTCAGAAATTTTATGAGAATCTATATAAAGAAGAAGAATATGTAATAGAAGAAAAAGTGACAAAATTATAATTCTGAGGCAAATTTTTGATGGGCTATAGAGGCCAATATAGTTTTCCTAGAGCTGGATATGGTTCAAGGTCTGAAACTGTGAATCTGTCTGCTTCCATGAATTGCACTTTAGAATATTCTGTATAAATTTCTTTATAAATGCCTTCTCTAAAAGAATACAAAACAATGCTAGGAAAGATTTCCTTCTAGGATCTTATTCATTATTACTGATTTTCAGGAAAAAATATAAGCAACAGGAAAAGTCTGGTTGACGTCGCGGCGACAACAGCTTGGAAAACAGAGGGCTCCGTTGAGCTCCACGAAATCCAACTGCTGTTGGGAGACCCTAAGAAGTCAAAGCCGCCTTGGAGGGGCGGCGAAGAAAAGGGAGGTGCTTTGTGGACCACAAGGAACTCACAATTTCCTCATTAGGTCCGAAGCAAGCTCTCCTGAATGGCATCAGGGACGACGGCCATTTTTGGCAAGTCACAAGCTGGGACAACTGGGACCTAAGATCTGTGCAGGTGTAGTCCATGGACAGAACATTGAAACTGGATGAGATAACTTCCAATTCTTACTCTAAAGACAAGAATTTCAAAAAATAATCTCCAAGCATTAAGGAAGTGGCGATTAGACACATGGAGAAGACTAAAGACTGAAAATTAAGAGGCGAAAGAAATGCCCAAAGGAAGCTTTAAAATATAGAAAGCCTGGAAAAAAGCTTAAATAATCTGAAAGGTGATTTTTGGGAGAAAGCATCTTTCTTATTTGTATCTTTAAACCCCCTGGATTTATCGGATAATCAGCTGTTGACATTGAAATACTGTTAATGTTGGAATTTGGAGCAGGAGAGACATCTGCTGGAAGAAGAGGAGCACTACAACATAAGAACTTTCAATGAAAGTGAGGAATGTCTAATACACATAATAGAAGAAAGTAAACAACACCTAGAAGGTGGCCTGCCTGACCTTGATTCTATCTTAGAAGACGATTTGCATATTTTGAAATACTTAGTGAGTTTCTTTTCTTTTTTGAAGATTTTTAAGATGAATAAATTGCAAATAACTAAACTCTATTGAAACTAGTTATCAGATTGGAGAAAACCTAGTGGATTAATTTGGATTTGGATTATTAATGCTACTTGACAGAACACTCTATGAGGCAAAAGAAGAAAGGTGATATAAGAAAAGATAAAAGAAGAAAAGTTAGATAAGACTTTAAAATGTGGGCAATTGAGAAGACAAATAACTGGAAAACCAAAAGGCTGTAAAATATTAAAGAACTTTAAAGATTATAAATTTAGGGGATTTGGAGGTATAACTATGGGATTAATTAAATCTTAATAATTGGCTCAGTTGGGGTTTTTAAATATTGAGACATTGGAACCATAAAGGTATATTGAATAATTTTTACTAAATTGTTACAAAACGGATTATCAGGGGATAATAGAGGGATATGAAGAAATAATTTTGATGCTCAAATGCATGCATGAAACTATAAAGAACAATAAGGAGACAAGGGAATTGTCTAAAGATAAAGAAATGAGTGCAGAAGCATCTTAACAATTTGGGGGAAAAGATGAACATGATATTCAGAAAATAGATGAGAAATTAGAAGAAGCAGTGGAAGAGAGAAATCAAAATGAGATGGCAGAGGACAAAGATAATGAAGGGAAAGGATTGATAAGTAGGAATCAAATAGACAGCTCCTTAAAGTTTATAATAAAACAGAGAGAAAAGAGAAAAAACTCTTCAAAAAAAAGGAAGACTTATGGATGGGTACCCAAATGATACAGCAGAAAGAGACAATTGGCAATCCGAAAGGAATACTCAGTGGGTATAAAAATATCAAAAAAGGTTATAAGATTCCAAGAGAGAAAAATAAAAGGATGATTAAAAAGTCAACAAATGATGGAAACTCCAATAAGGTTAAGAAATGATTGGTAGGGATAAAATATATTAATAAAATGAAAACGTAGAAAATACAAATAGAGAAAATAGTAGCATATATATTAACAGATAATAGAATTTATTATAATTAAAAATAAGCTAATCTTAGAAGATAGAAGTTTAGGATTAGGTCATCTAATTGTATTTTAATATTAACAATGGTGTTAAAATATATTGTGAACTTAAACTTTTAAGGATTAGAAATTGTGGGGATTTTGAGATATAATCTTGGGATTGATTAAATTTTGTTAATATTTGGCCTTATTAGTAGCCCTAGACATTTTGGATATTAAAATTATGGTGGAATAATGAGTAATTTTTAAAATATTAAATATTAGTGACTTAGTAGGACATAACAAATTCATGGTGCAAAGAAATGCTATTTATGTTATGAGGAAAAAATGATAAAGAATTATAAAGAGAGAATGGTGGTGTTGAAGTTGGAAGATTAGGATTATGCATACTTGTTTGAATTATTATTGTAAGCATTGTTTAAAAAGGACATTGGCCCAGTAAATGCATTGTCCACAAAATATATATGGTGTGAAAGGAAAACTGCAAATAAAACATGAAATAATGAAGAAATATGAGCTTCAAAAGAACAGAATCATGGGGGATGGGGGGAACTATTGCACTGGGAAATGTTAATAGCTGCTATGACTGACACAATAACTGCCTGTTTTAAATGAGTTTTATTTACAATTTAAGTAAGAAAACAGAACATAGAATCATAGGGCTGGAAGGGACCTCAGAGGTCTTCTAGTCCAATCTCCTGTTCAAGGCCGAAACCTTATAACATGCCAGTCAAATGGCTGTCCAATCTGTTTTTGAAAGAACTAACCTGACACTGAGTATTTTTAAAAAATCCATCTTTCAGTCTGAATCTGCTCAGTCTGCTTCCTCTGATGGGCTAAACTTAATATCAGTTTCCAATTACAGGGTTATTGGTTTTTTTTTTTAAATGTAACAACTCCAAACCACAATCAAAAGAAAAAATACAACTAATTAGACAGGGAGTATGGAACGAAGTGGAAGAGCTTTAGCAATTTGCCCCTAGTATACTTTTAATTAGGGATCATTCAGTCTTGAATCTTCTACCCTATTCTACCATTGGGAGAAAACTTCACAACGACCCCAAGAAGGCAAATTGTGAACCCTCTTCTTCCATCTCCTGCCATCTGACCAGATTTTTTTAAAATCTGAATGAATTATTAAACTTTGTTAAGCTTTTCACAAGAATGGCTTTAAATCTTCATCAATGAGACAACTTCTTGTTTAAATCATATTAAAATAAAATTTCCCCAATACTTACATTCTGAACTGCACTGACAGAACTTCTCACAAAAGTTCTGTGCAATGACACATGGACATGAATTGTCACAAGGCTGGCGTGGATGATCACATGGCTGGTAGTTGTAAACATGATTAGATGATCCATCTGAACAAATGTAGATATTATTAAAATTGATAAATCTTCTGAAGAATATATTTTCAGCCAAATAATTACATAAAACCCATGCACATCCCTATATATTTTCAATTAATTAGGGAACGGGTAGGAGAAATAACCTAAATTCAATGCACTTAAACAGAATCTTTTAGTACTCTTATCTTTCTTTTTTGTGAGCCAAAGGAGCAATATGGAAAATATATTTTTGGATGTCTCCTGATGCAAGAATTATAAAGGCACACTGTTACTGTTTTCTACTATAAAATGTTTGGAAAAAGGAGTAATGTTTTATTTCTGGAAATGGATCAAGCCCAAAATCTTCCCACTTTTCTGATATATTCTTAGAACTGGGAAAATACTATACTGAGCCTAGAGTCAGTATAATTTCTATTCCTCCCATGTAGGACAATTAAATCAAGGTAGCCTTCTGGCTTAAATTAAACTAAAATACTCTTAGGGACAAAATGACTCCATATACATACTGAAATCACTTGCTTATTAAAATTTACAGATAGGATAAGAAACAAAAACAGAATTTCAGGTCATAGGTTCAAAGATGCTAACCCTTCTTTAGCTGTATTTTTCTGCAATGAGCAGCCCACAGTCTATAAAAAGAAAAACATACAATATAGTTAATAGATTTTTCACATGGAAAATGCACCGAACTCAAGCTGCATTTAAAAAATAAATTTTGATATTTTGTATCACTTTCAGAAACAAGTGTCATAATGTCACTTAATTCAGTCTCTTGTAATTCAGTCTCTTGCAAAGGATGAAGAACATAGTGAAGGTCAGTTAGTACAAAGCAGTGCAGGGCAGTGACAGGAACTAGATTGGATCTGATGGGGAAGGCTGCTTCAGAACTTCCAAGATGTTTGGAGCTACCTGCGGGACAACTGTTTTGCAGTCCACTGTGAATGCTTCCCAGGTATTCAGCTTTGTACTGCATTGGAATTTCCCAACATTTAAAGGCATAGATTTGGAGGAGGGAGAGGCAGGTGGGAGGAGTTGCAACATCCCTGTGACCACTTAGGCATACTTCCAAGCACCTGAATTCTGATTACATGACTGTTTGGGAGGGATGTCTGCAACAGACACAATTTCAGGCACAGATTATATGTCCATTTGTTCAGCACCATTATAATTTCAAATGGACACCAAATGAACATTTGTAAATCAAGAACTACCTGTGTAGGTCAAACAGAATGGGCTGGTTCTGAGGTTTCAGATCATTCACAATATACACTACTTGGATGGAGACAAGGCTATGGCCAGCAGAACACTGACTAGACAGAAGTGCTCACAGCTTCATATTACTACCCATCTACCAAAAAAATAAGATATAACCATTCTTGCTAGAAGAAATTATATTTTACATGGGTGGGTTCACTAAAGAAAATCAATAAAGTATATTTGCCTTACAGGTAAATGTGGAAATACTGAGGGACTCCAAAGTCAAACTGCTATTATACAGGTGATTTATGGAGTCGTCTTGTGCACTGACTGCACACTTTTGTGTTTTGCTAAAAATGAGCATTCTGGGAGGAAGGGACATAAATGATCCAATCTTGGTAACTGGAAAATTCTAAAATCAGCGGATGAAAATTATCCCCACTATTTTTATGGCATTATAAAGATTCCATATTCATTTTCCTTGACAATACAGTTCAGCTGATTAATGAATATTAACAGTGATTTTCATATTTATGGCTTTATCTGTTATTTATTTTTGGTTAGCTACCTTTAGTAATCTCTGCATAAAAGGACAGGATACAAATCAAATAACAGTTGTGATAGGAATTCTCTATTATTTTACAATCACAAATGGTGAGGTAATGACATAATGATATCAACAAACCAGACACAGCTATTTTCATCCCCTTTTCTCCATATTGCCATATTTCACCGCAAATTTTGGCAGCAAAATTATTTTAGAAAAAAATCCATTATTTATATTTGTTTTGAATTTTAAAANTTAAAAAGTTACTACAGGAACATTTAAAGCAGATGTTTTTTATATCTCAAGAAGTCCTTATATTAAGGACATTTTAATTGCATTTCAATTTCTATATTGATTTGCAATAGATTCTTCCACTCAAATATTGAAAATTTTCTGATGCAATCCTAGAACGCACTATTAACAAAAACATAATAGTGTAGTTTATACTTTTTTATTTGTCACATTCCTTTCATTAATATTTAAAAATTTCTTTTTTAAAATGTTGTAGGATGGTTGATGGATTTACCTGTGTTTCCTTTTCTTCTTTCTTGGAGGAGTATCAACATCTTCAGCAGGTGCTGGAGCAATAATACTAGATTCCTTTACTCTAAACTCATATACCTGTAAAATATTAATTATCCCCTAAGTTTCATTGCAATGTTTTATTGAGTTGAATTTGATATATTAATGGTCTCCACAAAATTGGATACATTTGAAATTACTAAATTTTGCTAATAATATTTTTGAAAACATTTTCAATATTTATGCTTACCTGCCTGCATGTTTTGGTCCCAATTAACCTGGCTATTGCACAGAAATTGTCATAGTAGGTACCAATGAGAACCCTGAACATAGAAGCTTCAGCACCACTCCATTCAACATTTTCTGGAGGCTCTGTATTTGGCTTCATCTTGATTGGTGTTTGACACCTAGAATTTGCTTCTGCAATATTAAAAGAAAACAGTTTCAAGTCTCAGAAATCACAGCAATGATCATACCAAAAAACAAAACAAATAATCAAGCATCCTACTTTCAATAACATACCATTTTAAATATAGCTTGGTAGGCAACGTACGCACTTTACAGCCAGCAGGCATGACCAAAGTGAAGAGACTGTAGGAACTGTGGTCCAAAACATATGGAGGACTTCATATTACTAGTTCCGATATACAGCATTGTATAATGTTAATAATCTCTAATTTCACCCCTCAAATTTCTAAAACAATTTTTATTTTATATTTACAATTAATGCAGGACTTCCAGATGAGGAATGATGAGCTAGCATGTCTCTGAATGAGTGGAAATAACATTGTAGCCACAAAGGAGTAGCAAGTAGACCAGTCCCTTGGAATCTCTCTGGATAAAGAGAGAACAAGAGATTGCACGCTTGTACTCCGGATAGCTCCTTGCAAAGAGATCACAAAGTAGTAATTTCCCGTGGGTTTAAATACTTGAAACAAAAAGAAATCATCATGTTCTCAACAGTGAAGAAACCTTAAAATGAGCAGTGGGTTCACAAACCTCATTTTTGAATCACTTTTTGAAATTATCTTAAGGCTAATGGAGAGTTTCAAAATGCAAAGCCATCTGGTGATTTTACTTTCATTCCAGAATAAAAGAAATATTAATTATAAGCTTGAGAATATTTTTAAAAATGGCAAAAGGTTATATAAAATTTTATTTCAATCAAGTTATAAACAAGGTAAAGAACAAAACAAATTTGAATATTTTGTTATGGGATTTTGGAAATAATTATATAAACAAATGGCACCTTCACAGGAAATAAAACTATTAATCTTAAGTCATAACAGAAATTTGGTATTTTATTATTTTAAAAAATAGATACCAGGGGACAGACATTCCAGATATAAAGGGATGGCGAGGGTTACAGGCTATAGTATGACACTTAAAATATTCCAGGAGATATTTCAAGAATGGAGACAGAAGCTAGCAGCTTGCTTCTGTAGATAGACCATGTCCAAAAGATGTTCAAGAAGAAATAAAAGGTGTGGAAGAGAATATTCTGGAAGATTTATAGGATAAAGAACTGAAACAAACCTCATGTGATACAGAAATATTAGAATATAAAGAAACTGTTGAAATAATATAAAATAAAAATGTGGTTTATAACAGGGTATCCAAACCCCAGTCCGCAGACCTGTACCAGTCTGCAATCTGTTGAGAACCAGGCTGTGCAAATGGTAGGCGAATGCACAAAGTTTGATTTGTGCATATGCAGGATCTAGGTTTCATGTGCAAAACCATCCCCTCGCCGATGCCACCAACGCCGGTTCATGGAGCCAGAAAGGTAGGGGACAGCTAGATGATAAAACAGAGATGACAATTAAAGTGGAAAAACAAATGATAAGAGAATGACCATGATCATGACTCCTTACTGGATTTACAAGAAGGTTTTCCAAAGCTCAAAGAAGCCTTTGAAATAGGCAAAAGAAAAACTGAAGAGAGATCAAATTCTACATCCACATCTGAATGAATTAAAGATCAAGACTGCTAAAACCAAAGGAATAAGTACAAAGTGAGTTTGTTTGAGAAATGTTAAAATAAGACATGCTTCTATAATATTTAAGCCACACCTTATGGATTTTTTGCTGATACCAGGATTGAAATATTAATGATATTGGCATATGGATAACGCATGAGTTATGAGAAGAACAGATATCTTTTTGAAACCTTACAGGGGTGAAGAATTCTAATTTTGTTTGTGCTTGTGATGAAAATCAAAAGTCACTTCTTTAAATATTTCTCTTCCCTTTTTATTTTTCATTGTTCTTTCTTTTCTTTTCTCTTGCATTTTCTATTCTACTCACACATTCCCTCTCCTTCCCTCCCTCTTTACTCTTCCTTTCTGAGTTTGATTCTTATTGTCTTTTTTTTAAATAAATAACAATATTTTTGGGTAGAATCAGAGAAGCAATAATACAAATGTCACCAACAATATTCCCAAAAGATAGGAAATTCTTATGGTATTCCTGTGTCAGGTTTGACTGAACAATTTACTCTTGACACAGAAAGAAAACAAGGAATCCTAAGGTAGGGAGGGAGATCGACTGAAACAGTATATGCCAACTTATTTTATGGTATAAAAGTAACTGATTTTACACAGCACAGTAAAATTGATTATTGTAGCATGCTCCAGCATAAAGTTGGAAATTAATGTTTGAGCACCTTTGATACTCCTTGAAGTATCAAAGAATATCTATTATAATTATTAAATCTAACCTGATGAGATAAAATTATCAAACAATGGATTAATTACCACTGTCAAGAAAAGCATTTCTTAGATTTTTATCTAAGGTATAACTGAAGAATCTAGCATGTGTTGGAGCATAAAGGAAAAAATAATCACACACATTTAATTATTAGCTATTTCCACCATATTATGTCAGAAGTATCTTACACAGTAATTATTCAATGTTCCATTTATTTACTTGACTTAAAGCAGTTCCAGTTCTGTTGTTCAGTACACATTTCTGAAGAGAAAGTATCTCTGATTAAATTTTGGTGACAGAAGAATTTAGGGCTGATATATAAAAGGACTGAAAGATTCTTGTTTTGTTCATTCTTTTGATGAAGCTCAAGTGCCAGGACCTCAACATGGCTTTCTCAGCATGAATACTCACTATTATATTATTATTACATGCTTTAAATAAATTTTCATTATTGATTGGAGTAGATTGCATATGTGAACTCGATGAAAAACTTGAATTAAATTTACTGGCCTACTTATTCTTTTTGGACTTAGAAAATAGTTTCCTTTCATATATAACATGAGCAAAGGAAAAGAAAAAGAAAGATAACACACTAGAAAAGGAAATTCTCTCTCCCAGAAATTAGTAAAGTTAATCCTGTTGTTGGATGCCTACTTGTATTATTCTGAAAACTTAATGGCTCCAATTATATTAATCTCTTACACAATAACTTCATACTTTTTTAAAAAATGCACATAAACAAAATCAATTTAACAGAAACTACTTTTGCTCAGTTTAGATCAGGGGTGTCTAAACTCGCCTTGTCATGGCAGCGTCATTGGGACTTTTCCCCCCTTTGCTAAACCAGACAGGGGTGGGGCCAGCATGTGATGCCTCCAGCCAACGGGCCGTGAGTTTGACACCCCTGGTTTAGATGGATATACATGCATCCGTAAAAATACGTAAAATCAGAAAAATGTTATATATTTTGAAATTATCATTAATTAAATTCTGAATTTAATTCTTATTCCCTAAAGGATTTTCAGTAATTTAAATTATAGGTAGTCCTTGAGGTACAAACTTAATGGAGTTTCCTAATGAAATCAAAAAAATCATCAAATGAATCAGACTTAATTTTACAAATTTTTTAAATCAAATTTATGAATTTAATGAAATGACTCATTAACTGAACAAAGATCTGACTTACTATTTCCTCCAATCTGTTAATTGTTTGCTGCCACTGAGAGGCTTTCCTCTATGCTGCCAGCCGCCACCAGCTGTTTCCAGTACAGCCTACAGCCTTCAGCCTACAGCTAAAGTGACTTCAAGCAGGCTACAGAAATCTCCCTTTGCAATACTTTTTTTTAAAAACCCATTTGTTGATACTTAAAAAAAAACAAACTCAACCATTGCCACTAGCTTAAGAGTCTCCAGCCTCAGAGGGAGATGGGGGTGGTTTACAGAACTGTCAACTTGCAACAGTAACAGAGATGGAAGGGACTTTCAGGTCATCTAGTCTAACCCATTACTCTCACAAGAGAGTACAGTATTCCTGATACCTATCCAGTCTCTTCTTAAAAACTTTCAGTGATAGGGCACCCACAATTTCTGGAGGCAATTTAAATTTAAAACCTACAAATTACAGTAATTTATGTTAATCTCCAAAATAAAAACAAGGAAACACGGCAAAGCATTATAAGCTTTGTGTAAATGCTGGCTAGTTTAAAGGCAAATGCAATCACACTTTATCTTTGCAAAGGAATATACTTACATACACAATAGTTTGCAAAGTACAGTACTTAAAAAACAGAGCACTTCCCAAAGTGTTTCTTTGCAAGCACTATAGAGCGGTGATGGCGAACCTATGGCATGCGTGCCACAGGTGACATGCAGAGTCATTTGTGCGGGCACGTGACCCAGCCAAACTTACCTCACTGTGCATGTGCGTGCCTCCCAGCTGATTTTTGCCCGTTTGAGGCCTTTTTCAGCCTCCCAGAGGCTTGAGAGAGCCTCTGCAGCTTTTGGAGGCCAAAAAACAGGCCCGTTTAATCACTTCCTGAAATATCGGAAGTGACGAAACGGGCCTGTTTTTCAGCCTCCAAAAGCTGCAGAGGCTTCCCTTGAGCCTCTGGGAGGCCGAAAAAGCCTCAAACGGGCCAAAAATCAGCTGGGAGGCAATGCAGGGAAGGGGGCAGCGTGGGGATCTCACGCGCATGGGGCATGGGGGGGGTGCACACGCATTAATTTTCGACACAGGAGCCCCAAAAGGTTAGCCACCACTGCTATAGAGTAAGAAAAAAATTGTTTTTAATACTTACAGAAGCAAATCTAGCACTCCAGTCTTCAAGCCTGGGCCAAACAAGAGTTGAGCAGTACCAAAAAAGCAAAAACAAACCAACATCGGCTCGGTTCTTGTTTGACCATGTGACCTGGGACAAAAACAACAACAAAAACAACCCTGCCAACTTCAAGGGCCCAGGCAAATCACAGAATTAAAAATGGCTGCTGCTGCAGCAGAGACTGAATCCAAGTCACATGGCTACACAGGCCTCTCTTTAGTTGCAATTTTGAATTTCTAACGTAAGTACCCTTTCTGAATAATTTTGTTTCTGTGAAAACTTGCTAAATAAATATTCGTACCCGGGGATTACCTGTATTTGTGAATTCTGGAAGATGAACAATAAAGGATGACTATACTATAGAACCCAAAACATGATAGTTCTGGAACATTTCTTACAATGAAAAATTAACTTCATTATTTTCAAAAGCAGGTAGTGTTCTTTTTCAAAAGCACAGATAACATAGCTCTACAGTAAAACAACTGAACTTTAATCTAATATTTCTAGCCCAACATAAACACTTTTAACAAAATTAGCAACATTCCACAACTGTCTTACCAGAGGAACTTGAAGTCTCATCTTTTTTCTCTTCTTCTTCTTTATCATTATTTTCACCTCCAGTTTCAGTTCCAGCTTCTCTGTCACTGTCTGTATCCTTTGATTCTAGCACATTTATGGTTGGTGTGCTGGGCCTACTGGTATTATTTGGAAGCCTTCCCCTTCTGCGACCTCCTGGGCGCTTTGGTGGTGTTTTTATTCTCTCAGCAGTCAAAGCAGCAGCAAACTCTTTAGCTCCTTCCTAGCAGGCACAGAATATTTCAGGATATAGGAAAATGCATAGAAAATAGAGCCCTACTAAAATGTGGTTTAAAAACATTGGTTAGAATAGAATAGAATAGAATAGNTCAGTATACATAAAAGAAAAGATACATTGGTCTAGTATTAAAAGCAAATTGATATGTTAGATCAGACTACAAGTAAGATTGTAAATCACAAAGGTAAATATAATGAAATTATAACTAAAAGTTTAAAAAATCTGATTTATTCCAGTCAGTTCCCTTAAGAATTCTGTACGATAGCCTGATAATTTTTATTACCAGAAAGAAAAATTGGGGCTTAATAGGTCATGCTTCAGATTCTATCAGCTAGGAAAACAATGAAATTTGTCTGCATTGTTTGGCAGATTTTTAATTAAAGAGCATTACACGAAGGATCAGAGTAGATCTGGCAGTGGCAAAAACCATGTTTGATCAGTTCAGTGTCCTGTTTCGGGACATCATTTGTAGAGGGATAGGATATTATAACTATCCTCTAAAACTGTAAAGGGAAGGGCATTAAATCATATTCCAGAAAACGTCCAGGAATATTTGGAATAAATGAGAAGCTTAAATATATTAAAGGTCAATAAATCTTGATTGATGGACTTAGTTTATTTTAAAATTCTATGTTCTCAATTCACTGTTTCATAATTTTTATGGCTATTCTTAGATAATTTCTATGGCTATTTCTGGAAGGAATATCAATATCAATAGCACTTAGATTTATATACCACTTCATAGTGCTTTAAAGCCCCCCTAAGGGGTTTACAGTCAGCATACTTCCTCCAACAATCTGGGTCCTCATTTTCCTGACCTCAGAAGGCTGAGTCAACCTTGAGCCAATCAGAAGCAAACTCCTGGAAGTGAGCAGAGAGTTAGCCTGCGATACTGCATTTTAACCACTGCACCACCACTGCACCTTTTAATAGCCATTTCTAACTTTGTATTCCTACTATATTTTCATAGAGACTAAAATAAGAATCAAAGTCTAATTGCATTACTGTAAAAAAAATGTTAACAACTGAAGCCTTGGGTCCACTGTGTGACCATGGCCCTGGAAGACACTGCTGTGGAGTGGATGGTCTCCCTCCACAATTATGGATGCACCAGTGCTCCTAAGCTTTGACTGATTCATGATGGCCATGCGCAAGTGGTTTGAAGACCCACTCACCCAACACAAAGGCCAAACCTGCATCAAAACCATCAATCAGGACCATAGGGGAGTGGCAGTGTACAACCAAGAGTTTCATGAGCTGGCATGCCGGCTGACCAACTGGCCAGAGGTCATCCTAATAGAGTGCTTACAAGATGGGCTCAACAACAATGTATACAATATCTGTATCTCACAGAGAGCCCCCTGTACTCTCCACCAGTGATATGTGCTAGCTAAAAGGTGGGTATAACCTGGCTGGTCCCACAGCCAAAATTTCATGTGGATGGAGACGTTCTCCTCTTCCAGTGAAGGCAGAAGCCCAGAGAACACCAAGACCCAATCTCAGCCCCAAACGATGACCTGCTGGATGCTTCAAGTGCTGAAAGGAAGGGCACCGAGCCACTGTCTTGCCAAAATGACCCCAAAGACTGGTGCCAACAATGGTGAAAGGGTGGGAAAAGCCAGCCCAAGGCACTGCAAGATGGTGTTAGAAGGAGTTGAAGTCACTGAGTTCTCCCCTCTTGACTACAGGGAGCAGAGAACTCCAACCACCCACAAGAGGAGCAAAACCGACTCTGATGATAATCCCCTGGTAAGTTGCCCTGTGAACCCCATCACCATCACAGTCGAGCTGAATGTGCCATTACCAAGCACTCAGAGGAAGGAGTTAATCTTACTGGACTCGAGCTGCATGAGGTGCAGCTCTGAGGTGGTGGAAATATTAGGACTCAGACTCTTTTGACAGTTAAGGGTATCCATAGCATTTTGCCAGCTAGATGGGACAGTGGCTAGGGGAGCCTCAGCTCACTTTTCAATGGATCTAATCCTTAGATCCATTTGCACAACAATTCTAGTGGCCATATCTCCCAAAAGACATTGAAAGCTATGTAGCCAGTTGCCCAGATGATGAGGGAAATCCATGGGACTACTGCAACTATGGCAAATCCCCATGCCTCTTGGAAAGAGATCTCTATGGACTTTTGTAGAGGAACTGCCTGAGAATGCTGGAAACACCATAATTTGGGTGGTTGCTGACTTGTTCTCAAAGCAAGTCCACTTTATCCCTTGTTCAAAGACCCCATCAACCCGTATCTTAGCTAAGCTATTGATGCAGCATATTTACAGACTTCATAGTGTTTCTAATCGAATTAACTCAGACCGGGGGGTGCAATTCACCTTGTGCTTGTGGTGCAAATTTTTGATACTCATGGGGACTACCCCAGCCTTAAGCTCCTCCCACCACCCCTAAATGAGTGGGGGGTGCAAACAAGCCAACTCAATATTGAACAGTATCTCAGATACTATGTTAATTATCAACAAGATAATTGGACTGATTTTTTTACTGTTTGCAGAAATGGCGGATAATAATTCAGAGCATAATGGCAGCACCACATTTATCCCTTCAAGGTAGTTTTGGGTCAGTTCATAGGAATCTCAGAACTAGCTAGCTTTGGACAAACTCCAGAACTCCTCATTAAAAGAATGGATACAACAACTACAAAATATGTGGCCAGTAGGATGCAAAGCTTGAGGAAGTGCAAGAAACCTACAAATGGCAGGCTGATAAAAGATGTGCCAAACTAAAGGAATTTAAAGTGGGAGACAGAATATATCTCTCCACAAAAGTACATACAGTGTATCCAACAGTTTAAAAAACTGGTCTTTAAATACATTGGTCCCTCCCGAATTAACAAAATTATCAACTCAGTCATGGCACAATTGGAATTGCCCAAAAACCTGTAAAGAATTTACCCTGTACATTGTAGCCAAACCAAGCCATCTGCCGAGCTTCAAGAATGCCAGCCTTGGGAAAGGAATTTACACTGATGCCTGAAGCACTGTGTTCCCAAAACATGAGAATGACACTTATTTGAACTGCTCTCCCAGGGGACAGGGTTTTGGACATTGGGGATTGCTTTCAATATACGACTTTCACACTATTTTTCTTCAGAGCTTGTCTCATCCCAGAGGTGGTATTCAACCAGTTCGCACTGGCTCAGGCGAACTGGTAGTGGTGATTTGGCGTGGGTTGCCGAACCGGTGGTGACCCCTGGCTGGCCATGCCCCCGAAATGGGTCGCCTGCTTGTCCCCGTTGCTCTCCTAGCTTTCCCTACCACATGGTGGCTGTGGCGCAGCTCAGGCAGATGTCCCAGGGCTGCTCTGCATGCACACTGCATGTGCAGCTGCTACATATGCAGTACGCATGTGCAGCAGCCCCAGGACATTCGCCTGCCCGCCTGCCCTCCTGGAGCAAGTTTTCTTCCTTCTCCCGGTGGACGTGCCTC
>AZIM01002480.1:0-10727 GCA_000516915.1 Ophiophagus hannah
GACGTAAATAATTTCCCTAATTTTTTTTGTTTCNNTATATATTCATGTTGTTTTTTAATATGTACTTCTTGTAGGCAGATTATATCAAACTTTAATTTCTCTAATTTATGAAATACTTTCCTTCTTTTAGTGGCTAAGCTAAGTCCATTTATGTTAATCGTAATAAATTTTCTCTCATCCATTTTAGACTTTATAAGAAGGTTTTGTTGCTCTAGTAGATCTTGGTTCTCATTGCTCTCTGGGTACACCACCTACTGCACCTTCTTTTTCTTTTTCAATTACTGCTATGCACTCCTCTTGGAATTCGATTAATGACTCTTCTTTTCTTGTATCTTCCTCCTTTCCTCTCAAATATTCTAGATAGAATAGCTCCACTTTTTCAACTGTGTCAATTCTGTGTCTTTGTTCCTGCCAGGTGAACAAGAGACCTACTGGTATCAACCATCTGTAATTTACTCCTCTTTTAAGTAACTCTTTGGTCAAAAAAAGGTATTCTCTTCTCATCTCTCTTACTCTTCTTGGCACTTGGTTCAGCACCACAATTTCTTTATCTTTATACTTTAACGTCTTCTCTNTTGCCACCTGCAGTATCTGTGTTTTAATAATTTTCTTAGTAAATCTAATGTGAACTTCTCTTGGTAATTTATTTCTCATTGCATATCTTGTATAGACATGGAACACTTCATCCATTCCATCCATCATCTTCTCTTCAGTTATCTCCAATGCTTCTGCCAGTATTTCTGTCATTATTTCAGCAAGGTTTTCACCCTTTTCTTCTTTTACATTTTGGAATCTCAGATAAAATTCTGACCTGTCGATTTCCCATCTCAATGGTCCACTCCTGCCCTTTTCGACTTCGCTCAATCTAGTATTAATATCTCCAATTTTCTTATCTCTTTATTCATTTTGTTCTTCTATTTTCTTAAGTCTATCCTCATATTTCATCATCATCTGTTGGATATTCTCAACTTTCTCATCTGTCTTTTCTGTTCTTTTCTCAATATTCTCCGTTCTCTTTTCAATATTATCTGTTTTTTCTTGTATTTTTTGAATTCCTTGCATAATCATCTGCAGTGTCACTTCCTTCTCCTTCTCCTGTTGCAATATCATCTGTATTGAACATTGTCCTCCAGGCAGTGAAGAAGAAGGAGTTGGTATTTGAGAAGCTGGAGCTGTTGTCTTTCTACTCATTTTGTAATTATTAACAATTAAAAAAGAAAAAAAAAGAGACAGGAGCAGACAACTGCTACCCCAATAAAAAATATGGAAGAAAAAATAAAAAGAGGAGGGAAAAAATCTTCAGGCACTTGTGTACCTTTATCCAACTGGTTCCAGTTATGTGCAAAAATAAAGGGAAAGAAAAAAGTAAAAAGAAGAGAGGGTGAAAAAATATGAAAATTTTTTAAAAGGAAGTAAAGGGAAAGAACAAAATTAAAAGAAAATAACAGGCTATGTAATTCCCTTAATATAAAAAAAAACAAAAAGAAAGGAGTAAGTAAAAATATAATCTAGTTCCTGGATTAAAAGGCTAAAATCCAAACATAAAAATCCAGCTAGTGGGAAAATGAAAAAAAAAAAAAGCAAATAATTCTTCTGACAAAAAGTGAGTCACTGCCACTAAATATCCAAGGCTCTGTAGTAAATCAAATCAAACTTTCCAGTTCCAGTCTTTTCAAGGTCACTTCAATCTTCTTTCTTTCAACTTCAACTCCAGACTCTGGCTATCAATAGTTTCACAGAAGAGCACCTGTATAAACAGTCTGCTATGCTCATCCCACTATCTTTTCAGTAAAGAGCTCAGAGTCCTTGAATGTAACTCCAATACACAAACAAGTAAGAAAGAAAAGAAAACAAAGTATCCAAGCCTCTAGATTGCAGTGCTACTTATTTTCCATCACTTTCACTTCCCCTCATAAATCCAAAGCCAGGAATAGATAAAAAAATAGAATCTTTTCTTTTAAAAAAAGAAAAAAAGTAAATCCCAAATAAAATAGAAGAGTCTTAATCAAAACCAATTTCCAAAAAAGTTATTAAAGAAAATAAAAAGTTAAAAAAGCACAGTCCAGTTAAAGATTGAGAAGCCTTGCCAAATTCCAAATTCCAATAAAAAGGGGAAAAAAACCCTCCAATTTAAAACTAGCTTAATCTTGATGCTTAGCCACTTTTATCTTCACTTTTAAATTCACTTTCAGTCTTTTAGGGTGTTCTCTCCAAAAAATAATAAGTAAAAATTCATCTCACCAAACTGACACACTTTCTTCCGATCTCTTCCGTTCCGGAGCTGTCCCAGCTTCAGCAGCTTGAATGGCTGCCTCTCCGCTGCCAGCAAAAAGGGCTTCTCCTGGATCCCTGGGATCAGCAGGACGTGCCCTTATCAATCACTGTCTCTACAGGACAGTTTAGGTCTGGTGGGACTGACCAACAGCTGAGATATTGACGGCGATCTTGCAGCATCAAGATCGCACGTTGTACCTCTGCAATGCCAGCTCCTCCCTCTGCTGAGAATGCCTTTTCTATCTATGCTGCAAGAGAGTCCAGGATGGGATGACTCCTCCCTCTGATGTCATAGAGCTGAGTCTACCACTATATAAAAAGCCAGCCCCTAGCTAGCTCCCCAGCTTTTAGGCAAAGATGTGTGACAGACATAAGGTGCCTCTGGAAGATAAATCATAACAATTAATTTACCCCTCTCCCACCAGGACCAGATGCCTAAGGGTGGGGCTGGACTCTCTTGCAGCATAGATAGAAAGGGCATTCTCAGGTAGTTATACAATGCCCATTCTCATCCATGCTGCGACAAGAGTCCAGGATGGGACATACCAAAGCCTGCATGTCCACAGGAGGGTCATCGTCTGGTCCACTCATTCCGACTGTGGGACAACCTTCTGTAGTACCCTTCGTCCAAATGCCGCCTCAACAGAGGCAAAGGAATCCAAGTGATAGTGCCATATTTACGGTGAAGGAGATGCCCAGGTAGCCACCCTGCAGATTTCTTCAAGTGACGCCTGGTAATTCCAGGTAGCGGAAGTAGCTGCACTTCTAGTGGAATGGGCCGTAATGTTCTTGGGTACTGGCAGGGTACCCAAGAACTAATGGTAGGTGAGGAAGCCTTGCTCCCCAAGGATGAAGGTTGGAAAGAGACAAACATGACTTCGGATTTCCTAAAGGTTGCAGTATGTTTGATGTAGATACAGAAAGCTCGCCTTACATCCAACACATGTCATTTGTGATCCAAGTCATGGAGTGGCATGGGGCAGAAATCTGGCAACACAATGTCTTGCGCCCAACAAAACCAAGAATTCACTTTAGGGATGAACATAGAGTCTAGCCTTAGAACCACACTGTTCTCATAGAAATTGCACAGGTCCTGTCTAACTACTCCAACACTCTCCTGGCTAAAGTAATGGCCACTAGAAAAACTACCTTGATGGTCATAAATTGAAGAGACACAGATCTAAGAGGTTCAAACAGTCTTCCTGTAAGGACCTGCAACACTTTAGGGAGGTCCCATGTGGGATACCTATGAACCACCAGGGGGGATGAGATTAGAAGCTCCCTTCAAAAACCTGTGAACTGAAGGATGGTGGGATAAGGTCAAGTAACTTTCCCAGGACAACACTGATGACAGAGCTGCCAAAGAGTGTTAGATGCTAGCCCCTGATTTAGCCCATGTTGAAGAAACATTAACACATCTGCAACAGATGCCGAAGAGGGGTTTTGGGCTGACCTAGAACACCAAGTACAGAAGATCTTCCAGGTAGCATCATATATGTGGGTAGTGCAAGGTTTACGGGAAGCCTGGATAGTCTCTGTCAGGGAGGTTAGAGTCCCTCAGAGATTGCCGCTCAAGCGCCAAACGGCTAAGCGAAACCACTGAGGGTCCGGGTGGAGTAAAGCTCCTTGATGGAGGAAGATCCTATTGGCTGGAATCCTCCATGGCTAGGCTACAGACAGATTCACCAGGTCAGCGAACCAGGATCTCCTGGGCCAATGGGGTGCCAGAAGTAGTAGCTCTGCCTTTTCCTCCAACATTTTCCAAATGACTGCTGGAATGATTGGAAGAGGAGGAATGACGTAGAGGAGGTTTGGAGGCTATTTGCTCTGAAGAGCATTGGTCCCCTCTGCTCTCTGGGTCAGAAACCTGGTGAAGAATCTGCTTACCTGAGCATTTTGAGGAGAGGCGAAGAGATCTACTGCTGGAGTTCCGAACCTGCAGGACAGATCCCAGAACAAGGAAGGATGGAGACTCCACTCTGATTGGTCAACTCTGGACTGACACAACCAGTTGGCCTGGGTGTTGTCAAGCTTCGAAATGTGGTCCACCCTGATGGAAAGAAGGTAAGTCTCCGCCCACCACCCCAGGCATTCTGCTTTCCTCATCAATGCCCTGGACCTGGTCCCCTATTGCCTGTTGACATGTGCCTTTGCGGCCACATTGTCGGTCATGACCAGTATGTGACAACCTGCCACCCTGCTCTGGAAATGCTTCAGGGCTAGGAAGATGGCTCTGAGCTCTAGCCAATTGATGGGACAGGTCCTGTCTACCTGAGACCAAGTCCCCTGGGCTATTTCGCTGGCTAGATGGGCCCCCCAGCCCTGGAGGCTGGCATCTGTGGTGAGCAGGATTCTGTCTGGTTCCTTGAATGGAAATCCTTTCCAGACTGCCAAAGATTGCCACCACCTGAGGGAGCGAAGGATATGTGGCAGAACCTGAACCCTGGTGGAAGTGTGGCTAGTTCCTGCCCACTGAAAAGGCAGCAGGAACCATTGAAGAGCCCAGGCATGGAGACGGGCCCACGGTACAATGCCAATGCAAGAAATCATTTTCCCTAAGAGCTTGGACAGGTGGGACAAGGGAACTGTGCACTGCCGTTGGATCTGAATGATGAAGTCGTTGAGGCTCTCCCCGTGCTCCGGGGAGAGAAAGACCTCGCAGAGCGATGAATCGATGATCGCCCCAAGATGAAGCAATCTGGTCATTGGAAAAAGATGGCTTTTCTTGAAGTTGATAGAAAACCCATAGTCTTGCAGGATCTGCAGTGTGATGTGGAGGTCACTATGGGCAGATTGAAGCAGTGTCGACTAGATCAAGATGTCATCCAGGTAACACTGGACCCTCACCGGAATTGCTCGAAGCGAAGCTGCCAATGCTGCCAAGATCTTGGTGAAGACTCTGGGGGCCGATGAAAGCCCGAAAGGCAGGACCCGGTACTGGAAATGCTTGTTCTGGTAACAAAAACAAAGAAACTGGCGGTGATGAGGCCAGATAAGGATATGGAGGTATGCCTCTGCAAGGTCTATGGAAGAGAGGAGATCGCCCTCCTGAATGCTCTTTAGAATAGAATGCAAGGTCTGCATCTTAAAACGTCTGTAAGGGATGAATCTGTTCAAAAACTTGAGGTCGAGAATGCCTCGCCACCCCCCCCCCGAGGCCTTTTGGATCACAAAAAGGCGAGAGTAAAAGCCTAGCCCTTGTTGATCCACTGGAACCGGCTGAATGGTTCTGATGTCCATGAGGTGTTGAATAGCTGATTCCATCAAGGCCCATTTCGAACTGTCCCTAGAAGTCGGGAAGCAGACCAAAAAACTTGGGGGTTGAAAGAGGAACTCCAGACAGAGAACTGACCTCACCATCCTGAGCACCCAGGCACCTGATGTTGACTCTTCCCATCTGGAGGCGAAGAATGCCAAATGACCTCCTATTGGTGGGGAGAAAGGGCATTCACTTAGAGCGTTGAAAAGAACAACCTCCTCTTCCTCAAAAGGGCCGTTTACCTGTGGTCTGGTGCTGCCTGCCTGCAGCCTCAGGTTGTTGTTCCTGATGAGGAGGGAACATTCTCTGGCCCCTAGAGAAATGAGTGGAAGACTCAGGACAGAAGGAAGAAGGTCAGTAGTACGGTGCAGGACAATACTCTGACTTCTTCCCCGCCAAGGAGAGAACTTTTCTCTTGTGCCTGGTTTCCACCAAGTATGGCTCCAGGGGCGTTGCCGAACAGCTTTTCTCCAGCACATGGAGCAGAAGCCAGCTTCCATTTCCGGCAAGAATCAGACTGCAAATTTCGCAGCCAGAGGAACCTCCTAGCTGCCACCAATGATACAATGGCTGTTGATGCAAATTTGGCCGAATTCAGTGCAGCATCTGCCGTGAATTCTGCCGCTGAAATGATTTATTAAGGTCTTGATGAGACCTAAAATTGGTGGTAGGAAGCTGATCTTGCAGTTAGCATAGCCATCACAGAGATGCCCTTGTAAAAAATGAGGCTGCTGTGGAGGCCCAGACCCCCAAGCCACAGCCTGGTGGGTGCACTTGAGAGTTTGCTCTGATCTCTTGTCCTCCACCTTGAGCACATCCTTGGTTCAGTGGGGATGCCTGAAGTTGAAAACAAGGCAACCAACAGGGCATCCACAGCTGGAACCAGGAGACCGTTGGCCAAGGAAGGGCCCACGTTGTAAAAATGCCTGTCATGTGATGAAGGCTAAGGCCCTGTCCCCAGGGAGGCACACTGCTCCTTGACCAAATCCAGAAACAACAGAGGGGATGGAAGTACCTCTGTATGGACCACTGGCTTTGAGAAAAGAGAGTCACTGTGACTAGAGGAAGCCACTTGGGGTTCAGGAGCCACCTCCTCAGGACTTAATTGGGCGGTGACTAGAGCCTTGTGCAGGAGCAGTTTGAACAGAGGTTTAAAGACCACTGCTGAGGGGCATTGATCAGATCTAAGTCCCTCTTCTTCAGATAAATTGGAATCCCTGATCTCCCCTTCCTCCTTCTCTGACATGGAGGAATGACTGTGATCAGAGGGGTTAGAGTAATCCGTCTCCTCATCCTCACCCCAATCTGATTGGGTAGATGGGTAACTGAACTGTTGTTGTCTGGGAAAACCCCTCTGAGCTGGAGGGACCCCTTGGGAGTAACCAGGAAGCAAAAACTGACCTCCCTGATGGGTGGAGGAATTGCTGAAACCCCTCAGCGAGACCCTGTCTGATGGCCACTGAGACCATGTCTCTGACATCCTCAGGTCTGCTCCCTGTGGGATCCACTGGACGCAAGCCTGCAGCAGAGGGGGTGTAACTCGCCTCACGTTTAGGCCTAAGGCCTCTTTCAATAACCTGGCCTAGGGAGTAAGAGGGACCAGGGCCCCAGGCAGCCTGTCTGAAGTTGGGCCCAGACCTGCTTAAATCCTGTGGTAAAACTTCCTCCACCCTGGAGACCAAGTTAAAAGATGGCTGGCAGAGCTAGATTCAGCCTCCCCTGCCCTAGTCGTAACCCCTGGGCAAACCTGTACTTCCCCTGACTAAGAAGTCTGTTGGATCTGGTTTCTCATCTGTTCCAGTGTCTTAGCAAACTGTTTTTCCAAAGCAGCATGTCTTCTCTTCTTAGCCCTGAATTCGGATTTGGATGTCTTTTGGGGGGCCAGGGCCTTGGCCCTGATCTTTGCTGCAGCCTTTCTTTTTGCTGAATGGCCTCTTTGTCTTCTTCTCTTCCTCATTGGGACTTGAGAACCTTGAGCTTCTTCCAGGCCAGTGAAGTCTGACTGGGCCATTCTGCTATCCATTTCGCTAACAGAACAGATACAAGAGGTGCTGGGAGCTTCCTCTGTGAGAATGCTGCCTGTTGCGTGGGCTGGGTGAGCAGTGAAAGCTGTGAGGCCCTGGTAATGGCTGCTCCACAAAACAAAATGGCCACCTGGCTCCCAAAATGGTCACCTGCCATGTCCTCGCTCCCTAGGCTCTTACCAACCTGGAACTAAGGAAATTTCCTAACAGTGAGAGGAATACCCTCTGGAACGACTTGTCTCTAAGTTGTGGATGCTCCATCTCTGGAGGTTTTAAAAGAAAAGATTGGACATCCATTTGTCTGATATGGTATATAAGGATTCCTGCCTTGGACAGGGGATTGGACTAGAAGACTAAGGTCCCTTCCAGCCTTATGATTCTATGTTTCTTTTCATTACAAAAGCATGGCAATTCAGGAGTAGCTATTAGTTCTGAGGTTTAAAATATAGAATTTAAAAAGAAAAGTCACAGCAAGCATTTGACTTCCACCAAAAGGAATGTACCTCTGTAACAGAGTACAATCAGGATTCCCACAATTTTTAAGATATAAAAATGTTCTCCACTTTTGGGATACCCTGTGTATTAAGGTGACCAACTTTTTTACAATGAAAAGGAGGACACAAATAAATTGAAGAAAAAACAAATCCACTTGTGCATGGCACACTCTTGTGCGTGGTGCACTCTTGTGCATGGTGCACTCTTGTGCATGGTGCACTCTTGTGCATGGTGCACTCTTGCATGCGGCACTCTCTCAAAACAATTCTCCTATGTGGAGTGCATGCGTCTCATAATTGCGTCTCCCTGCATTGTACTGAGCCTTGACGAATTGTCATGTCAAATACAAATACGTCACATCACACACAACGGATCGGATCGGCATCGATCAGATATGGAGATTTACAGATTAGTAAATCTGTACTATATTAAAAAGGAGGACATGTAGGAGGACACTTTTCGAGAGAGGACAGAACTTATAAAAGGAGGACTGTCCTCCTTAAAGGAGGACGGTTGGTCACCTTATGTATATTATATTGATGACATAATTCCAGTTACAAGTAGGTCCATGATGGAAAAACATCCAACCAAATTTTAGGCAGCTTCCAATTAACCCATAGGAAGAAGAGCAGGCAAAGGTAACTACCATAGATCTGGCTATGGGAAGCAAACTCTAGGAAATTAAGTGACAGACAGGCAGACAAAATATGGATAAGCAAAATCAGTTTTTATTAAGCAAATTTTATTTTTATCCATTTGCTTAGTGCACATTGCTTCCTAGCTCCAGGGTTAAGGTCAATGCTAGTAAACAAGTTAGTGAAAATGAGCAATCAGCAAGCGGTTACTTTATATACCCAATTAAATTGGCAAACCCCTACAGCTAATAAACCCTTGGAACATGTTGGTTAAATAGCTCATTAGGGCAATTAAACCTGAATTAATTTGATTCTATAAACTAGTTGGCAAGCAAGCATTTATCATATTTAAGTATTTCTGAAATTTCCAAGGACAGGGAATGTCAAATGTTTCTGCCAAAGCTAAATATAAAGATACCATGTTCTCTTCAAGCATACACAGGGGTAATGAAATACAATGTCATTTTAACATAGCACAACTCAGAACGTAGGGAATTGCAAACTTGTTTGCTTCTTTAATATATTTCTTGTTTTTTTACTGCAACCAAAATACTTAGATGGGGCCAAACTAAAAAGAAAACATGCAAATATGTATTCATCACAACACCACATTAAATTTTCTGCACCTAAAGCCTACAGAAATAAAAATATGTTCAATAAGTAATGTAAGTAACCCCAAACTTCCAACTGCCTTTTGATTACTTGTACAATTGGCTTTAAAATATGGAACCTGTTTCATAGACTTCCCAATGTCATTAAATGTGCTGAATTTTAGCATTACGTGTAGTTTTAATTCAGCTTCCATTCAATGGAGAACAATTTAAATCTTGAATGGCAGAATTGCAGTTTTATAGATCATACAAGACATTGTGGTTACTATTTTTTAATGGTTAGGAATTTATCACCATACTTATATTACAGAGAAAGCCACAGCTGTTTCATATAGCATCTAACTTCAAACCATGCTACCCATTAAGCATGTTAAATTCTCTAAAACAGAGGACAGCCAATCAACTCCTCAGGCACAAAACTGACTTTGATTTTAGTCTTATCAATATACTATCTGCATGTTTTTGCTATAGACTAGAAAGAGAAGAATTAATCTGTTTCAAAGAATTGTATAGGTAGTCCTCAATTTATGAAGATAACTGCGCCCACAATTTTTGTTACTGAGTAAGACATTGTAAACTGAATTTAGGCCCCATTTTATGACATTTTTTGCCACAGTTGTTAAGTGAGTCATTGCTGTTATTAAATTAATAACATTATTAGGTCATAAAAGGTGGACACATGTTCCTGGTATATTGCAATCATCATAAATATGAACCAATTACTAAGCATCTGAATTTTGATCACGTGACCATGGAGTTGCTACAGTAGTCTTAAATGTTTAAAAAATGGTCATAAATCACTTTTTTCAGTGATGTCACTTTGAATGGTCACTAAATGAACTGTTGTAAATTGAGGACTACTATAATGAGGCAGAAGATTTCAAATATTAAGCATTTCCTTTGGAAAGAACAACTTTATATTTCAATACTGGTAAACTGAGTATGCAGATTTATAAAATTACTTGTAATAAATAAATTAAACCTGCATGCATTTGCCATTATCCCTCTGGTGAAACTGTTGAAAACAAGCATGCTGTTTGATTGTTTGAGCAAGACTAAGATTTTAATTAATTCTTATTTTTGTTAATTATTTTATTCATTTTTTATTTTTTACATATGTTTTATTTGTAGGGTTTACAGGAGTTTTAAATTTGTTCTGCATTAAACTACTACCATTCATGATTGCAATTATTCATTACTGACACTAACATGTGAGAAATGCCTCAAATGTCTTTGTCCCACTACCACACAGCTGATCTGCAACAGATTATTGATTGTAGTTTCATTCTTTCAATTTATATAGCTGTCTATCTCATTGTCATCTCTAGGCAGCCAACAGTTAAAAACACTATGTAACAAAAAAAGGCCCACAAAAAGAGCCTTGGTGGTGCAGGCTGTTACAACACCTAGCACTTAGCTCAAGCTGCCT
>AZIM01002480.1:10842-30405 GCA_000516915.1 Ophiophagus hannah
ATAAATGTGAATTTAAAAAAAAAAAAATTGGCAGCTGAGATAAAACCAAAACCAATCATTAATATAATGATCTTCCATACATTGCAACCCAATGTTGCCTGGTTTCATAGCCAACTCCATAAAAGACTAAATATTTTTGAGACCAATGTAATCTCCAGGGGTGATGTTCTAAGCTAGGGGTGTCAAACTCAATTTCATTGAGGGCCGCATCGGGGTTGTGTTTGACCTTGGGAGCCAGGGTAGGCGTGGGCAGGATAGGTGTGGCCAGCTCGACGTCACTTGTGTTGGGGCGCCTGTGGTGGTCCGAGTGCTCTGCCAGTGAAAACGGGCTCCCAAACTCAATTTTTGGCTGTGGCAGCCTCCTGTAACCTTCTGCCAGTAAAAACATAGCTTGGGAAGGCAGTCCACGGCTGTTGTATGCTCCATTTTCAGATTAAATGACCTCCTGCAACCCTCTGCCAGGGAAAATGGAGCTCTGAGGGCCAGTCCTTTGCTGTTTCCAGGGCAGCCCCACAGGCCAGATCTAAGATCCCGCGGGCCGGTTCCAGCCCCCGGGCCTTGAGTTTGACACCCGTTCTAAGCTAAGGAATAGGCACTATATCAGAAAAGGTTCTCTTTTTCAGTTTAACCCTAACAGGAGCAATTTTAAATTCCTGGAATCAACTTGAAAATACCTTTTTATAGTTGCTGATTTCTGACTGGAAATAAGTAAAATAGTAATGTCTAGTTCATTAATGTTTTAATTTAAACCTTCTTTAGGGAAAACAGAAAATATGCAGCAAAATGGTAATATGATCATTGAAAGATCCAGTGCATCTATGTGGAGCTATACAATTCTGGAGGAACGCAATCAGACAATCCAGTTCTATGTCGTTTTAATTTTTCCAAAATGACTACATGTCTGTTTATGAATCCTATCTTTCTATATTGTAGAAACTAACCTAATTTAAATTATTGCAAATATTTATATGTTATTATTTTATTAGAATTCTAGACAGCTTACCAATATGAATAGAACAAAAAGGAAAGTCTATTTAAATTCAATTATATGAAACTCCTTCTAAGAGTGTTTGAGTCACATTTGTGAAGCATCAGCCTTTGAAGGCACTGCACACATTCTTGTCAACTGCAAACTGTACAAATCTCCAGAAAGGGTTGCTTATTTAGAACTTTATTTAAAAACTAAAAAATATTGGGGCATTTGGGAGACAATCTTACTTATTGTAAGGAACAAACCTGCACCTCATCACTAAGATTGCAGTGTTCATTTCAAAGACCATAGCCATAACAGAAAATCCTGATTAGATTGAAGTTAATTGTACGCAATCTATTATGTTTTCTTTTCTTTTTGTCTATTTGTACTTTTGTATCAGTTTTATATATTTGACACAATTGACTTAGTAAGTCTTCTTCTACTTTACCTGATATTATTTTCTTTTTTTATCTTTATCTTACTTACTATATTTTATTCTATTTTATGTCATCATAGTTATTTTAACTCACCTAACTCTATCTCTTCTCATTTTATTGTATTTTACTATGGCTGATGCTCATTTTTGATATGGTCAATTGATTAATCAATGAAGTATATTGTATCATATCATGTTAATGAAGGTATTTCTTATCTTTTGTAATATAAACAATTTCATCTGAACTTCCCAGGGGTTAGTACTGCTTTTAAATCTGGGCAATGTATTTTCCTCGTTCAGCAATAAAATTTCAATAGAGCTAGAACTTACAGATGGAGAAAGAATGTAAGCATTCTCTCAGTTTCAAGTTCCAAAATTATATTTTTATGTTTTGTTGTGTGATCCAACTGTTTTAAGGTTGATATTTTGAATAATAAATGGTGAAATCAATATATGTTTACAGCAGCATAAACAAAATACTTTCATTTATTTTCATTTAGTGAAAATAAACTATGTTGTTTGAGATTAAAATTAGTAAAGCAGTTGCCTCCAAAGAAGAATATTGAACATTTTTTCTATACATCTATATCTAGGTTCATTCCATTACTAAACCATTTTAATTTCAATGGCCTTAACAGCTTGATGATCTTTAAAGCCTCAGACTTTATATATAAGAAATGAAGGCAATGAGAATGATTTTACCATTTTTTAGTTTAAAGTTTGATATAAAATGTATAAATTGAACAGGTATGATTCCTCCTTGCTTATTCATACTGAGGAAACACTTAAAACTTTTGTTAGTGTTTAAGAGAAAAAACTTTTTCTAGTATTTAAGTGAAAATTTCAAGAGTTTTCTAGAAGTTGAATCATGACAACTGAAACATTTCGTTGCAAAGAAGTGACTTGGAGGAGCAGCAAAATGTTTCAAACCAAAAAGAAAAGAAGTCCAGTTGCCATGATGCACCTTCCAGACAATTCTACCTGGACTGATAGTCTTCATCAGCTCAAGAATATTGTCAAGGAAAAAGTAGTTACTCACATGAGAAGATTACAATAATATAAAGAAACTATTTTTGAGTTCCATTTAAAAAAAAATTCTACTGGGAGCATAGAGGAATAGGATTTTTATATTAACTAAACTGCCTATTTAAAGGAATCAGGTTTTCTAATATATTATTCATGTATATACCAATCCATTCTATTCATTAAATTAGATTTGGTTAAAAACTTGATACTGATATCGCTTAAACAGCATGTTAATCAAAAGAGGAAAGTTGGATTTTTTTCCTTTGCAATATTATAAATCTGCTGAAACAAAACAGAATTTCCTGTGGCCCCTTATGATACTATTTTAACTTGCATTCTGATAAACCACTATCCAAGCTTGAAAAATATTGAAACCAGAGAATATAACTGTTTACCTAAATCAAAAATTCATTTACCGTATCCCAGGTCATTTACCGTATCCCAATCTATATACAATTTTACCTTTAAAAATAGTTTTATAATTAATAAAAGAAATTCCTACTTATATAAAAAATTACAATATTTAGATTATGTAGATTGGGAGGAAGGGAATTCAGAATTTTAGAATTAAAAAAAAATTCATTTAAGTATAACAAAGTGCTAGAAAATGCTAGCCAAACATGTACACTGGGAAATTTCAGAGTGCAAAACCTATCATCTGAAATGTGGACAAGTATTGTTTTCAGGAAATTCTAGTTACAAGGGTTCATCTATCTGTCAAAAAATTTGAATTACAAGCTGTATTGTTTTACATTTTAGAACCTAAGTAAATCAATAGTACCTAGCTTTTAATACTTGTATTGCTGAGATCACAATTAACAAATGTGTTGTAATCTTTCTGTTTTTTAGTTTTTTCTAGCTAAATTCATCCCATTTGCAACTTAACACATGAGAATAAATTAAAAAGAAGCCTAAATTAAACGAATTAAAGATTTTTTGAGAGTTGTATTTGAAACTGATAAAAATAAAAAGCTTGCTATTTGCTAATTCAGTTTCAAATAATCAAGCTATGAATTATCTTATTTTATACACTCTCAAATGTAAACTTCAGCTGGTAACAAAGACAGAATTCATTTGAAAGGCATTTATTATGCCTTTTTACTAAATTACATAGAACATTGTTGCATAGAAAATTATTCCTTGAATACAAACTACATAACCAAAAGTCCTAATTGCATTGCAGTTTCAAGCTCCAGATAAGTGGCTATTCTGAAAGCAAGAGAAAAACCACATTCCCATTCAAAATAGTTCAGGTGTTTCTTAAATAAACCTGCAAAATACTGTATTGATAGTCTTACTTTTCCTGGAAATAAATTGGGAAAACACTTAACTGTTCTTAAATCCATGCAAGTAACTTGATCAGAGACAGATCCACTTTCTATCTTAAAATTGCAACTCTACAGGTATATGCTCTACTGAACTCAATGGATTTTGTTTCTAACTAAATGTGGTTAGAACTTCAGTATTTTGCAACTAACATTAGTAAATTATGCAACAATACATTATTGTACCTCAATTTATCTGTCTCTTTATTAAATAATGCAACAGTATCTTAAAATGTTAGTGATCTGGTATATTGAGCTATTCTTGACCTAATTGCATAATAATGTTTTGAAAAAGCAGTAAAATATCATCTAATGTATTCCCAAAAGTATTAAAATGTTTTCTGAAACTTGTCACTTACCCACCAAGTCAAAAATAATTTCTAATAACTTAATTCCAGTCAGCTATCAAGCATTCACATTGTGAAGTTCTGACCTTCTTTTGACAGCACATTTCACTGAATAGGATATACTTTTAAACAAATCTTCACAGGGTTTTTCCACATAACTATAATCCTAAAGTTTAACGAAATTTACTCATTATATCTGAAATGACAAAGTGATTCTTAAGGATAGTGGGAAGCAGATTCATTTCAATGGGATTATCAGTTAAATATGCTCCTCATTTTCAAATAGAATAATTAACATACAAAACAGGCTAACATTGTCTTTATTCAAGTACAAAACAATATTATGTTTAATTTCCAGACAATTGTGTTGTCTGCACCAACCCAAAACAATGTTATTTTACAAACTTCCATATAAACCCCACACATTTCAACAGATAATCAAAATGAAATGCTAGGTAAACATTTATGATTTCATAGTAATCTTATTCATTACAAATAAAAATTATGTTTTCATTTCTTCTGCAGCTTCATAACATGAGTTTGTTTTTATTGTGATCACTTGTTTCCAATATTTCCAATATTTTGCTACGTGCAAACCTAAAGATCCAAACCTAAATTAATTATACACAATTTTATTTTACCATTTGGTATCCAAACTAAGTAAAATAGAGATATCACACACACACAAAAACATGGCTATTAGTCCATTAAATAATCTTCTGTGTAAATACAAATCCTTCTTGGATAGACAGAATATCACTTTCTTTCTTATAATGGTTTAAATTCCCATTATTAAAACTAGATTAATATAAATTTTAAAATAAATTTAATTTCTATAATTAATAAAATATAATTATTTTGGGTTTTTTGCTTAAGATTCTTCCCATAATAGCCTCTTTATATAGCCCAAAATAAAAATTAGACAAATATTCATAATGCAAGTGAACATGTTATAGCTAGAGAATAGATTATACAATTAGCTAATGCTCTATGTTCGTATTGATCCAACATTAAGAATTGCCCATGTTCTGTCTTTTTTTTCCCTTCTCAACTTAAATAAAATGTTCAAAAGTTAACAACCTATTTAAAATTCTTGAAGATTTTGCTATGAACTTCTTTTTTTTAACTCTGGCACATTTTTAGATTCACGGTTCTAAAAAACTGTCCCAAATTCCAGACTCATGAAACATTTCTGGTCTTTGCTTACGAAGTATTCTTGATGACAAACGCATTAACAGGCGATTCGTCTCTTTGACGTTCGCGATCCAAGTAAATCGCACTGAATGCTAGAGAGGACATTTCTTAACTAGACAATTTTAGCGAGGTACAAGCTCCATTCTACTTAGCATTAAAGTCCTTCTCTAAGAAAAAGCCGAGCAGACACAACTATAAGTTCGTGTTAACACTGCAATCAACCCTTAAGCCCCGACAGAACCGCTCCTCCATCAGAAGTGCGAAAACGACATTGCAGGAAAAACTCATAGGTTACAAACGTTTCCATCTTTCTTCCATCAATTCGTTCATTCCCCTACCTGCTTTATTTAAAAGGAGAACGGGATAGATTTTGCCTTTATCAGCATAAACGGGGTAAGCCTTTAAACCACCCTACAAACCATTACCCTATCAAACAAAAGAAGTCCCAAGAATACCGCGCGAGGCGAGACAAGCGATTTTCGCGCCACAGCCAGAAGAGCACCAAAGACTGCCCCAAAAGCCCGTGAATGGAGAGAAGCGGGAGCGAATCAGAAAGCTGCTGTCGCCAGCGCTACTGTGATTGAGCACTGCGATAGGTAGACGCATCGACCAATAGGACGCGTCCCTGTTACACATAAGCAAGAATCCGATCCTAGAGCTAACACGCGGCTTACTACTATTACTACGGCCACTTCCCTGCAGCTCGCGTTGGCTGGTGAATTGCAACCGCGTGTTACGTGACGAGGTTGGCTGAGACCTTTCCCACCCCTTCATTTCCTTTTCTGGGGGTGGTGGGGTGTACTTCAGTATCAGTTAATGCTCAAACCAGAAAGTAAAACAATAAAACGGAAGGGAATTGTTTTTAATATGTCTTTTTTCAACCTTGACAAATTGGGGGAGCACGAAGACATACGTACTTCTGGTTTGCATTCAAGGCATTCTTTAGTTTCCTTATAGTAAGCTACTTGGAACTCGGAGGCCCTTACTTTTAAATAGACTCGCGTGGGATTATGCTTTGTGATATCAACACCGAATAAAGAACGGATGTTCATATGCGAATCAGCAGCGGATACTTTTGAGCCGATTAAATGTATCCATGACCTGCTATGGGAAGTTATACTTATGCTAAATTCAGGCTGGAGGCGGAGAGGAAAATAAGGAAGGGGAGGGAAAGCAAAGCTGACCAATGACATTTTTTGCAACACTTAAAAGAGTTCTGCTTTAGGGTTATTCCCCCCTCCCCACTCCACCCCATCCCTGTAATTTCGGGAATCCATTTTCTCCTGTTTTCCTTGCTTATCTGAAATCTGGGGCTTTTAAAAAAAATTCTATCTTCGCCCCAAGAATTATCTATGAACAGATTAACCGGACTCCTAGAAGTAGCACGAACGATATCTATATTAAAATATTCATCCAAGGAGCTGAATTCTGTAAAATATCACAATTCATTATAAATCTCAGTTCTTCAAGCAGACTTACCTTTTCCGATTGCAAGAACCGTTACTGTACTTCGTGTGCCTATACCTAATAGTAAATCTTAATGTAACTCAAATTTTCAGAATATTTTTAAACATTCTACCTCAACTTTGTTACTGTTCTTTCAGAACTCAGATCCTTAAGAGAATTAAAAATTTTTAAATGTTAATTAAAATGTAAAACAACTGCCTCAGTTTTAACATCAAACTTCATTATTTTCAAGTATAAAAATATATTAATATAAAAACTTGTAATTAGATTGTTAAAAAGTAAAAATGGAAAATTCTGGTATTGTTTTTAAGTAGTCATTCCATTTCAGTGACCATGTATTTTTTATCAACTGAACCTTTTAAAAGCAACTGAACAACACATTGAAATGTTAATCTATAAACCAGCATTTTGATTGTAAATTATGTGAGCAAATGTTTGAGATGTACCTTGTAATTTGTCATTTGAAGGAGCTAAAAGAACAATACATTTTAGAAATAGGATCTTTCATCACAAATTTATACTCTTAACCATTTAATATGGTAAATCCATATTTTATATTTAAAAATATTGTCAATCAAAATATAAGGTACTTATTTGATAGAAATTAATTTGTGGGTCTTACCATGTTCATCAGTTCAAAACTCAATCCAATATTTCAGAGTAGCTGATTTCATAAATACCCGATTAAACCTAAATATGTCTTAAGTTTAGTTTCTTTTCAATTAAGAAAATATTAAATATTAACAAAACACCTGAAACTATGTTAATTTTTGTGTCACATTTATAAACACAATTGCATGTATATTGTATAAAGTGTTTCTAAAATTACAACTTTGAAATATGATAAATTCCTATTTTAACTTGCTTTCTTTTATTTAGAATGTTACAGAAAAATGTAGCATTCAAAAAGACTCATGTTCACCTAATTTTTTATTGGAAGTTGATCTGATCTACAAGTTTATCTCTTAAAATACTTTATACCTAAAAAAATTGTTCCAAAACAGAAAAAGAATTTTAATAGAAAGCTGTTTATTAATAACAGTGCTAAAAGATAGCAATTCATCCATACACATTTGCTTAAGTATGTTCTGATACAAGTGTTATCAAAAGTATGATGTGGTATAAGTTTTCTTTGATTATTTTGACAAAAGCATAGACATAGCAAAAGTGTTAATTAAAAAGTAGAGTATTTTTTCAAACTAAGTCATTTTGTTTACCTGCAAATATATATATATTACTATTTTCTGCATATTTACACAAGAATAGTGCAGGGATTGTCGTTGTAAACTAAATCAAATGCTGAACAGTTTTAATCTATCCATTATAACTACTTCCTCCATCTAAGCAGAATAAATGAACCCTTTCAACTAAAGGGAATTCTTAAAACCTACTGGATTCCTAGCTATAAAATACAGTGCTGGCTTTCATTTCCGTCCTCTTCATCTTCAGGCTTCATTTTGTTTGCCCTGGAACCAGGCTCCACACATTCTACTCCCCCCACCACAAACCCACCATTGTACACTTACAAATGTTGAAAATTATGAATGGTTCCTTGAACCAAAGAGGGGAGGAGAATGGGGAGTAGATGGATTCCTCTGTTCTATGGAAATTGCAGGGCTATGTGGTCCAATCACTCCCATGTTCTGAGCCAGAAATCACCATTACTAAATTTGAAATAATGGAGGAAGGAAACAGCTTGGGAAGGGGGAGACATCCAGAGAAGCACATTGTCCTCTCCCCCTGCGCACTCCCACTTTTTAATCACCCTCCAACTGGCCTCCACCCCTTTGTCCTCAGATTCATAATGTTGAGCTCTAGAATCGATGCAACGAACGCTCATCAAACTGCCAGAAACATCATTATGCAGGAAGGAAAGGGGTGGGTGGAAGCTGTTTCAAGGAGACGACGTTCCTCCTCCTCCCGCCCTCTGCGAGACCCCTTGGTTTTTCTTTGGCGTGTAGCCAATTGCGAACAAGGCACTAGACAGAGCCACCAAACGTGAAATCCCGGGCAAAAGTGGCGGTAGCGCATCGTCCATGAATGTGTGTGGAAGGCAAGCTCCCAGGGTTTTGCCCTTGTTATCCCACGGAGGTTCCAACAACTAACTCAGCAGGCTCAGGCACACTTTGGGGAACCTCAGCGATTGCGGGGAAGGCGAACGGGTGGCCTTTGTGTTACATTTGGCCTCCTCCTCTGCTCTTCTGCCTTTTCCCTTAGATTAAAGGTAGGGAGGAATTTCGCCTCTCTTGACCCTTTGTAGCTATACAGTTGTCCCGATCCAGGCGAGGGAGCTTCTGAGCCTCGGAAGGCAGAGAAACTTGGCATACAGGAGATAGTTCGTATACACAACAACTAAATCCGAAGGAGAAAGTAGAAAACAGGGGAAAGAGCACGCGGTCAGGAGTCCTAGCCGATCAAATATCGCTCTTTAATAATAATTTTAAAAAAATGCTCTGAACGGCCAACGCTACCTCGCTTTCTACTCCTTTGTGACTCTGAGCTTAAATCTTCTGTTATCTAATTGAGGCGTTCATATTCCTCACGTGAGAAGTTGATTGGTAGTATGAACACGTGGCTCATTCAAAAAGCCGGACTATTCAAGTGATTTTTTTTTCCCTTTCCCCTCCTCCCTCTTTCTCTTTTTAGAAGAGGCGGTGCCTGCGTTCTCGTATTGTAACATTTTCATACTCCGCCTGCTGCTTGCAAGGGGGCTTGGGGGTAAGACAAAAAAAGTAGTTTTCCCCCCCTCTTTCTCCTCCCTTTCCCTTTTTTAAAACCGCCATCGCAGTTCCGNCCCTTTTTAAAAACCGCCATCGCAGTTCCGAAGGCATCGTGATTTCCACCGTAGCTTCGGGTAGCGCAGCGAACGTTCAGTATTTGATCACAGGCTCTTTTTTTTTTTAACTCTGAAGCGAGCGGGAGGGAGGGATGGGTGGGTGGGAGACGGACGGATAAAAGCTGCAGTTATAAGTCTTCTTTCTCCCTCTCTCTCTTTTTTTGAACCCGTCCTCTCTTATTTTGGTTGCAAGAATCATTTGAGGGTTTTTTTTTGTTGTTGTTGCTTCAAGTCAGCCTGTGCATGTTTGTTTTAATTGTCGTTAAGCAAAGGTCTATTTTTCGCTAAGAAGATGAACAAGCTGTACATCGGGAACCTGGCCGAAAACGTGTGCCCTCTGGACCTGGAAAGTATCTTTAAAGAGTCCAAGATTCCTTTCACCGGTCAGTTTCTTGTGAAGACGGGATATGCTTTTGTGGACTGCCCCGACGAAAATTGGGCTATGAAGGCCATCGAGGCACTTTCAGGTGGGTGAAGTCCCCTCAGCCATCCCAGTCTTAGCTTCCTATTACCCGTACGCTCAATTAAGGGCGCCATCCGCTGCCTTCCTCTACTCCAATAATCCCCTGGTAAGAATTCTCTCTGCCCCACCCCTCTGCGTATTGCCCTCGTCATTTTGATTTAAAATTCCTACTCCCGGATTATAATCCCTCGATTTGGTCCGAAGACTCTTCCTGACGGGTTGATTTCGGTGCGGGGTTCGGGTATATTAGGCTGCACTTATTCTGAAGGACTTCAGCCGCGCTGTTCGGGGCCCCCCGAGAGAAGCACTGCTTAGATTCGCTCGAGGAGATTGCTTCTCCTTCCTTTGCAGCTTGTCAGGTAACGCGGTAATGGCTGGGGTTCAAGCCGTTTCTTTCGGGGTGGGGGGAAGGATTGCGACTAGAAATTACAAGACCGCTTGGCTCGAGAATTTACTGCTCTTTCTCTCCCACCCCTCTTTAAATGCTTAAAATAGCATTTCAAATGTGTTCGAGAAAACGGCATGTTGGAGAGGGAGAATAGACGCGCTAAACGTCGCCCACAGTAGTAGAAAAGGGAGGCGCGCGCGCAGAAACGCACAAGCCAGGGCCCAACTAGCAGCCACCTATTTCGTGGCGCAGGGACTCCCTTCTCGGTCTAAACGCTTGCATACGGAATACCGCGGCAGAGAGATGTAAGTTTCCAGTTGTCCGTGGGGCAGGTGGAAATGGAAACACGAGCATGGAGGCAACGCGCGGCGCCTCAGGCTTTGCTGGAAGCGCAAAACGTGCGCGCCCGGAGATTCTCGCTGGCTTCTCTAAATTACGTCTCTCCCCCCTCCCCCCCAATTTATTTCGAATTTGTGTAGTGAGAGTTGCCGAATGTGGGGCAGTTGATTCCTTCTCACATTAAAAGCCAAACTTTAGCTGTTTAAAAGAAAAACAAAGGGGTCCTCCTCCTCCTCGGCGTCCTGCCTTTTTCAGGAGAGAGGTCGAGGCCTGAAAGCCCAATTCGCCGCTGTTTCTGGATGTCATTTCGGTTTTCCTTTGGCTCTCAGGCATTCACTGAGCATCTCGACCTCTGAGTTTCTACATCCTGTTTTTGTGTGAAAGACGACTTGGCGGGTTGAACGGGGGTGGGGGGAGGCTGGTTAAACTGAATGATTTCATTTGAGTCCTGTTTTCGCTTTCTTCCACCTCTGAGTTGGGGTGGGGAATCTTGTCTCAGCCGGTGACTGTGGGAGTAGGCATATGAAAGAAGACATGAGAGGGTGTATTTCCAGGAAAAAACGCGTGGGGAGCACGCTCATTTTTCACTGAAACCAGCAGTTCCTGTTTCCTCGTGACAAGTTATTAGAGGCCTGTTCTTTTCGTCAAGGGAGACATACATGTGTATATTATGTCTTTGTGCAGTTAACGTTCCCACGTATCATTTTGGAAAGCATAGGTTAAATAATAAGCATCCACTTTGAATTATGAAAGTCTCTTAGTACTAGTTTGAGCATTTATCTTGGAAATTGGCCTCTTCTAAAGTTACTTTGTGACTTTCCCACTACCCAACAACATTTTCAAAACACATAAATAAGTTGCATTTGTGGTGTTTTGCATCATTACATATTCAGTTCAGGAGGGCATTAGAAGATTTGAAGGAGTGGGAGAGCACGTAATTCATTCTATAATGAGTTGTGTTACTGTTTGCAGGTAAAGTGGAGCTGCATGGTAAACTCCTAGAAGTTGAACATTCAGTTCCCAAAAGACAAAGGTATTTTATTACATACGCATAATAGTTTAATGTCTAAATTGAAAAGTTCATTATTTATAAGAAATTAAGAAAGTACTTTAATCTGAAATTAGTAATTATATTTAATGGGAAGCTGTCAAGAGAGTTGTGATTGTAGAGAAATTTGTTACAATTTATAATAAAGTTTAAATATTAAAATATTTTGTAATGCGATTAACTTAAAAGAAATAATTTAACATTAAGAATGAGCATGTTGAAATTTTAAAAGATAAATGAGGTCTGTCTTCTTTCAAGGTTGGTGGCCTGAAATTGGAGAGGATACTGTTATTTTGTAAAAGGGCCACCTTGTTGAAGTATTTTCTCATCAAAAGATAGTCTTATATAGTAGACAGTGATTAATTTTTTTATGGCAATAAATGCTTATACATAATTAGACTTTTCTGAACTTGGTGAAGGGAGTAGGTAGTGATACAATTTTTATGGAGCTGATACATTTGAATCTACCTATTAGAGCAACTTAACCCTGGGACAAGTATATCTGTTTTCAGTTCCTGAATGATCAGGGTTATAAAGTATTCCAGTTTTTAAAGAACATAAATGTAGCATGGTTGTTGTTATTCTTATTAGGATTCAAAACCTAGTTATGAATATTAACTAAATGAAAAATCTTTAAAAAAAAAATCTTTAAAGAATCTTTTAAAAGACCTTTAGAAAAAGTTTGAGGCCTATAAATTTAAGATTATCTCATATTGAGAATTAAAATATATAAAACTTATTTAAAGAATTTTAGTTGGAAATGTAAGGGTTAGGTAGTTGGCAGAATACCAGTGTCATTTGCCATAGCTGTTGTACGTTAAATCTACTAGTATTTATTTTGCTATGCTTACTGAATACTTCCGCACTCATATTTCATTTGTAAACTCACTAGTGATATTCATTATATATAGTCTTATTTAAAAGTTCATTAAAAAATAAGAACGTTCCCAAGTATACACTATAGATTTTGAAAATATACACCATAAATACATTTCTTAAGATACACATTTCAAATTGGTATCATGCAAAGTAGTACAATAGCCAATATTAACATTATCATATGCTATAAAATGAGAAACTATATTTTTATTACTATCAACAGTACCAAATATTAAAGGGTTGAAAATTTATTTGATACATTTTCATTTTTTCTTCTTTGTGTTAATTGCTTTGAACCTTGAGTATGAAGAAAAAGTATACCAAGCATCTAGTTGAAAAATATCTGCAAATACATTTATTTTATTTGCAAATTCAACGGCTTTGCATGGGAAAGATTTTTGCTAAAATTATTTAAAATGCCATCAATGATTAAAATATTTTTCAAAATATTACTTAAATGTTTAAATGCTCAATGCATATGTATAATATCTGATATGAAGGCCAGATAAAAAATAGAGCCTATAGCTCTATGCACATTTGGAAATAAAGTCTTGTTGAACTCAGGAAGATTTCCCAAAGAAATAATGTAAACAATTTACAACCATGTGTTTGGTTGTAAATAATGTTTATTGTTACTACTTAAAAAGTGTACAGTCCTCTTTAAGTAAAACACTAACATTCTCTGAGAAGAAATATTTTTCATTGCTTGCTAATAACTTTTATAACTTCTTTTAAAAAGTTCTTTGTATAAAGATCTGTATAAATAATGGAATATCCTTATGGCAAAATATATGTTTAATTGATATTTTAGAAATTTGAAGTTAGCTAAGTTTATTACTAAGATAGTAATAAAAATGTATTATAAATTCTTCCTCCTTTCTCCCCTTCTAGAATATGTATATAGTTGGTATCAATTGATCTGGGATCTGATCTGATTGGTTAAATATTTCAAATGATCATTTGACAACTATATATATTAAGAGAAACAGAAACATACAAAAATTGTTTTAAAACAAGTATTTTTTGGTGAGATAAAAATTCCAAACAATTTAGTGATAAGTCTATTTCCATATAATTATTCTAGTTTATGTTCTCCTCTTCTGGGTATTTCTCTTTCACTTAGTTTGATGAGACCAAGGGTATATTATTAATCCATCTATTTCTCATATTAATGGTTTCAGTATTGTTAATATTGTTATAAATATAAATTACATTTGTAGGGCCAGTTATTGCAAGAAGTGCATCTTTCTATGGAAAAAGAGTTTCAAGAACTCATTGCATTCCACCAGTTTGAGCTCCTAAATTAAAAGATGTTGCATCAATATTTACAGAATTAACCTTTATATTTTTTATGAAAAGCAGTATAGAACTTCAGTGTTCTTGAATGCTCATTGAAGTCCTCAAACAGGGAAATGATAAATTTTGTGGGATGAGAGTAGTAGTGGTTGGCATATTCCAAATAGATTAAAAGAGGAAACAGAGAAAATGGAGAAGAACAAAGTATTTATAATATAGTTACATTAAGAAAGCGATTTCTGTCTTACTAGGAAACTTCAAGGGAACACAGGGATACAATATTTTGGTATTCCCAACTTTATAGAATAATAAAATACCTTACTATATTATGTAAGTTTACATAGTATAGTAAGTTTAAAATACTTTACTATATATATTAGTTTAAATTAAAGTTCAGAACTTGGAAATGACATTGTAACAGTGCTGCTATTTAGCCACATGTTTGAAAAGAATGTGGAGTATTCTTAGCTATGATTTCCACTTCCCACAAAAGGGAAAAACTACAAAACAAGTTCATACATGCATATTGGAAATCTTTGTATGCCATGCCTTTTAGGTAGTATTTAGTTTGCTTCAGCAGCTGTTACTTTGTTATACATACCAGAGACTGATTGTTCAAATAACCTTAGTATCATCTGAATAGTATAGCTTTGGAGTGGAACCTGATTCTTGCGGGCTAGGGCTACTTTATATTGAGTCAGTCCTTGAGGAGTATAAATATTATTTAATCCTTGCAAATTTCATAGATATGATATTTATCCCTAAAATTAGAATCTTCTTGAAAGTACTACCCTTATTTTGAGGACAGATGCTAATCTACTTTACAGCATGTGTCATGGTGTGTGTTTTGGGGGGTGGGAATGTGTATCTGTGTTACTATCCTAACCATGTACCTTTAGTTTGTAATATATGATTAGAAATGAAACAAATATGCTCAGCAATGTTTTTGTCTCCCAGCTCATGTATAGCAGTGCCTGGTGGTATTTTATGAACTGTTCCTGCACATTAAAATAAACATACAAACAATCTTCTAATTCTTATAGTTCAAATACTAAGGCTAAGCCTTCCTTTCCTTTTCTCAACATTTTATAAACTTCTCTCCGCCACCCAAATTTCCAATATTGACTAGTGTTCATAAAATGAAAAGCTTTGTAACTTAGGGAGTTGGAAAAGGGATATGACTCAAGAGATGAGACTGCTTGTTGATCTCTTAATTTAATTTTTTTTTCATAGTAATTATGTCAAGTGTTTTATGGACCAAGAACAATTATGAGGAAAAAATTGCTGTCTTCATCTGCCATTCTATTTGGTAACATTTATATGACAAATATAAATTTGGTGATAAAAAACAAAGCAACTTTAGTATTTGTACAAACTACTTGAAGGATATACATAGACCACAGGTTGCCATATATATACTGTATTCAGATCAGATTTCTGCACAAAATGTATGTTCTGGTTTACTGAATAATTAAAAAGCCAATTTAAACTGTCTAATAATTTTTTAAAAATATATGGGTGAGAAAAATACTGAATCTGATTAATCTTTAAAAATGTTCTTAGGAAATTAGTTCTATGAAAGGGATTAAAGGTTTTGAGTAGTCTCCCCTTATTGACTTTCATATTAGCAAAATATGTCTAAAAGAATAGCACTGTAACTGTGGATAATCCCAATAGATACGTTTTGTTGGTTCTGATTAGTACATGGGGGGAGATTGTCAGGGAATTCCAGGCTGCTTAACTGGACTGGAATTGGAAGAACATAACAGTACATTATTTTAATAACACAGACAAGAAAACTGCTAGAATGCAGTTACTAGTGTCAAGAGCATCTTTATCTTTTACTTTATAATATACATAACCAGGGTTTATAAAATACAAGCAATTGAAAATACCGGTATCATGTTTTCATAGAAATACAGCTTTTGACATAGATTATAAGATATGTAATATACTTGCAAAATTAATCAGTAGTACCTATGTATGCTAATACGAAGTTTAAAGATTGGCTTGTAAGTATACTTAGAAGGAAAAGGAAGTTAACATTCATCCCATACTTCCTATAATGAAACAGAGACAAATATAACCAAACTAGTTCCATCATTAGTACAGTTGCTGCCCTTTTGACCTCTAAATTAGTTATATCCTGTAACACAGAATGATTTTCTATTTAAGTCAGTTATACCATACTGTAAGCTTGCTGTTTTTACAGTAATTTTATCCAGTAGAATGTCATTCCTGAGCAAAAAACAACAATATAACTATACACATAATTCCCTTAATTTTCTTGTTTTTTCTAACATTTTGAAAAAAGCGAATCTAAAATAAAATCTGCTTTTAATGCAAGTACTCCTTAGAATAGGATGGTTTTACTGATATGAAAAGTGGAAATTTAAATATTAAGTCAATTTTGTAAATTAACCTTAAGAAGTGGTTATAGTGCACTGCCCTTTTTAATACTAGTAGATTACAGGGGTAATCCAGGAGGAGGTGTTTCTAGTATACTTAACTTGCTTCTGCCTTGTAGCCATGAATAGAAATATGGAGAAGTTGGTCAGGCTTTGGTTGTATGTGTGTATTAATGTTGTAAAAGGATTTTGTGGCAGTCCCTGGTTGTGCATTTGTGTGTCTTCTAGTCTGAGGAAACAGACATAACAGTTCTCACATAATACTAAATTTCACTAGTGGGGTTAACTTAGCAGAATGGTCAGTTTTTATTTATTTATTAAAATATTTTAAAAATATATTCAAACCATGTTACAAAACATTTCAAAACTCAGTGATATAATACAGCACCATAGGGACTGCCACAGAAAAATGACAATGTTGACAAAAATATCAATAGTAAAACTCTTGTATTATTGATAACTAATCATTGGGAAACAGATTTGGGGGCTAGTCAGTATAATAGGATTGGTAAAATTATTATTTCTTCTGTAATGGCAATGATACTGTATATAAATAGTTTGAAATTGCTATTTTCAACTATAGACCTGATAAAAGGTTGAAAGAAAGAACAAGAATATTACGCAGGGAAAACTAAAATAAGGCAATCATTTTATCCACCTATTCTTCTCCATTGCCTAGTTCCCATCAGCTGCTCATTTGTTTGGAAGAGAAAATGAAGTAATAGCTGTCCAGTTTTTCTGAATGAAGGGTAGATGTATGAACTTCCCCTCTCTCCCCTTAGATTTGGCTTCAGAACCAGCATAGTAGTTCTTATTGGGAATTAAGGATACACACATCTATTGATGTAAGGGCATTCAAAAAGGATTCACTGGTTTCAACTTTGTCATATTCCTAGGAAAAGGAATGTAGTTTTGGGAATAAATGTAAAATAATTTTGGGAAGTGCACCTTTTCTAGAATCAGTTTCTCTTTGTAAGGTGGAATTTCCTCATCATTTGAAAGATTCTGAATGTAGGGACAAAAGAGTTAAGTTTTATAAGGTGATAATTGGCATCTTGCTTTCCTCATCTGCACTTGGAGGCTAAGCAGGATCACAACAGGTTAATGCTTGGATGGGAGCAACCAAGTAATACATATAGTTTTCAGCTTAAAGACTGTTCATGATTTGAATTATGATGGCCTTGGAAAGGGTACTTTGAAATATAAGCATTTCAGGCCATGGAAAAATAATTGTACCACCTCCACAGTCATGTGATTGTAATCTGGATGCTTTGCAACCTATTTTGCACTGATGATCAATTACCCAGCACCACAATATCATGTGATCACCATTTGCAATCTTTCCTGACACTTCTCCCAAAAATCAGATGGGAAATGGATAGGGAAGGTTGCAAGCTGTTGCTGTCTTTTAAGAGGACTGACTTGTCTCTAAGGCGGGGGTTATGGGTGGACGTTAATTTTCCCACGTCACATGAAAAGCTAGGGTACTGTGAAGAGTTGAACCAATGTAATTTACTTTGATCCTCCATTCTGTCACTTCAGCTGCGCCAGGCAAAAGCGCTGCACATGTGCAGAAAAGCACTTTCTACAGCCACCAGCCAACTGAAGGAGTGCACAGTGATTGCACAGAGCTGGATCACCCCGGGTTTCTTCTCTTGTCTCCTGCAGCGTGATTATTTACATTTGACTTCTAATTTCCTATTGCCCTCAAGTGAGCTGAATGTGGCCTGGGGCTATAAAATGCCCAAGTCTGCTCTAGAGGCTAAATGAAAATCCTGCTAAAAGAGCTGACCTATGACCATAAGGTATATCTATTAAGTTTTATATTAGATTGAAAAAAAATATAATGGTAATCTATTTATAAAACTGCTAAGACACTACATAGATGTTTCCCTGTATTTACCAGGAATTATATTTGATTTAATAATGTACTTTTACAGTCTATGAAACCATTTCTTCCCTGAATTGGCAGAACACAAGAAATAGGTTGCCAATTTCAACAGACCTAAGCTCTGTGATTTCATGCAGGTATATGGAGACGTTTATTTATTTCTCTTTGGATGTGGCTGTTATCTTTTCTTACTTCTGCTTGATATCCTATATCATATATAGAATAGCCCCAATGCTTGATGGCCATACTTAAAATACAATTTACACTTCTGCTTTCCCATCCTAAAAGAATAAATTTAGAAATTTTAATAAACTGTTTCCTTATAAAGAAATGCACATTGTTGAATCCTGACAGTGAATGGTAGTGGAGAATGGCACCATCTTTATAGAATAGGTTTCTTTTTGATTTAGATTTTTCCTTCTTGGTGCAGGTTTTTCAGAAAGCAAAGAAGACATTTATTTAACAGGGACTTGAGTGGTCTATTGTCATTTTGATGGAGGAGTTTCTTGATTTTGTTAGAACTTGCATTTATTTATTTGACTTTACTGAAGATGGTTTTACTTGGATATTTTACCTATTAATGTTTATTGTTTCTACTTTTAGATATGTTTCTTTTGTTGTAAAATGGCAGGGTCCTCCTGGATTTGATAACATAATTTTAATACATAAATAATAAAAGAAATTATTGAAACTCATATTAGGGATAGTAATAAATTAATGATAATAAACTGTCTCCATTATGAGTTTCCTATGATAACTTGCCTAGAAATCAGACTGGGCTGGATTGTTGTAGATCTGTTTTTCTCTCTTCTTGATTTGTGTCTGCACAAGTAATTTATAACTTTCCACTAGTAGATCTATGTTTCATGTTTGAAAATCATGTTTGAACCAAGATTCAAAAATGAAATAACAATTTTAATTGTAATTGGACTACTTAAGGTATGTTATGAAAAGCCAACCACAATTTTGTGATGCTTTAAACTCACTTTTATATCCAAGTTAGTGGATCCAAAGGCCCCTCTTTGGATGAAAAAAAAATCGTTTTACAGGTATCAACCTACAAGTTCCTATAAAATATATATGTGAGTTTGTCTTATGATTATTCGTTTAACAACCATTCAAAGTTATGGTGCTGAAAAAAGTGGCTTATGACTGGTCCTTGCACTTACAGCAATAGCACTTAGACTTATATACTGCTTCACAGTGCTTTACAGCCCGCTCTAAGCGGTTTACAGAGTCAGCATATT
>AZIM01002480.1:44715-76590 GCA_000516915.1 Ophiophagus hannah
TGCACTCTAACCACTGCGCCACAGAGGTTCCTTACATAATTTTATTTTTATATAATTTCTTTACATAATTATATGCAGAACTATTGAAAATGTAAACGGTTCACAAATTTTAAAAAACCATTGTAGATTCAGCCTAAAATGTCAAAAGTATACCTGCATAAAGTTACACTTGAGCAATCTGATATTATCACAAACCAACAGAAATATATACTGCTAACTTCTTCCTTTTAATAAAAGATATCGTATCGTAAGAATCTTGAATTCCTATAACTTTACTTATCTTCTGATACTGGCAATGACATCAGGGAACAAAAATACAGTCAGAGCATCCAAAAATCTTTTCAATCCAAATGTTTGGGAGGGACTGATTCAGTTCTATGACCTGTTTAGAATACAATAGAAAATAAAATCTACTGATAATAATCCACAGATTAATGAAAAGCCATTCCTAGATGAAGACTCCTACAAACGTTATGAGTGAAAGTATTGAAAAAAACAAGAATCAAAGCAGAATTATGTGAAATCCTGTATATCAGAGTCCCCAACTTCCAGTCCATGAACCAGGATCAGCCCACAGCCTCACCAGAGACAGGATCACACAAAAATGTGAAACCCCATTTGTGAGATACAGGCAAGGCAGCACATGAAACCACACCCCTTCTGGTCCACAGAAAAATCTATCTCCACGGAACTGGTCCCTGATGCCCAAAAGGTTAGGGGCCACTGATCCCAAGAAGTTTTATAGTGACACTTTTTCAATCCTATTCACAAAGGAGGGCGTTGCTAAATTACCTCCCATAGGACAACTGATAAGATCAGCAATGTATATTAAGATTGACTGTACACCTGTCCTTTTAGGATTTAGTTTAAATTGTTACTGGGTATAGTCCTATTAAAATGTATCAATATTTGGACAATTTTTTATTTCTGTACTTATTTGGTACAAGCATTTAAGAGTGGTATAATTTAAGCTTCCCAAAAAACGCATTACACAACTGCATGGATAAGCTTTTTTTTGCCAAGTTGTACATCTTTAAGACATTGTGAATTCAGAGAAGAAAGGAAAGAAAATATTTAGTGTTTTTCAATCATGAATTAATATTTCAATGCATAAAACCATGCCTAAACATTTATGTGAAACCCTGCTGATTATAGGTGAATAACGTAATTATAAGTGCATTATTGTAACAAAACATGTATTGAATATCAATTTACTATATATATATCAATAGAAAAATTAATGGAGATAGTGAAACATTGCATGAAAAATCCTTCACTTCTCAAATTACAATGATTATAACTCAATCAGCATTAATTATTTTGGTATCTTTATGTTTGATCTGACTCCTGGTGACTCTACGGACAAATGCCTTCCATCTTGACTGGTCCTTGTCTTAATCCACAGCCTTTCCTGGCTATTTCCACTGATATCATTGATCCTGTTTGTTTATCTTATCTATTGTCTTCATTCTCTACTTCCCTTACTAGCTTACCAAACACAGTTCTTTTTTGTACTCCATCCATTCACATTACATGCCCAAAAGAATGTGAGTTTTTGCTTGCTAATAATTTGTCTCAAGGGAGCAGTCAGTCTTTATTTCCTTCAGGACTGAAACATTGGCTGTTCTTGTGCAGGCTGTTCTTAGTAACCATCTCCAAACAATAATTCAAAGCTATCTCTCTCCTTTCTGTTTCTCAGTGTCAAGTTTTCACAGTCATACATGACTGCAGGAAACTTGTTCAAACTATTCTGTTTTTGGTTACCATAGGAGAATCTTTATCCTTTATCAGCTTATCTAAGATCATCACGTCTTCCCTTATACCAATCTCTTACTTTACTTCAGCATGTTATCCAGCTGGTTTCTGTTCCTAAACACAAGAAAACAAGTGCCTAGTCCTAAATTTCTTCTTCACCAACGGAATCCACCAGATAAGCATACTTTATATCAGTGGTCCCCAATGTTTCTGATACCAGAGACCAATTTTATCAGGTGGGTGGGATTTTGCACACAACCTAGATTCTGTGCATGTGTAGTTTAAGCTTTGCTCAGTCACCTGCTGCTTATGCTGCTCTGTTCCTAGCAGGCCTTGGAGCAGTACTGGTCCATGGCCTGGAGGTTGCAGACCCCTGATTTATACTGTTTATAGAATAAAATTTATTCTTCAGTTCTATTAAGAAAGAATGTCATTCTTTTGAAAGTCCAGTCTTTACTTTTCTTGGAAGTAACAACCAACTTTGGTGAACCAGCTGAGTATTTGTATCTTTGTTCAAATACCTGCTAAGAGCAACAATATTGCAAAATCTGTGTACACACACACACACACCCCATCAAACTCGCAAACAATAAATCACTCAAACAATACCAGGCTGCAGATTATAGAAGAGCTGTTTCAGAAATGCATAGTTCTTTGATGACAAAGCTTATGTAAAATGTACAGAGCCACTTTGGAATCACGTAAGGCTTTTAAATGTAACAGACTAATGAAGCTGTTCTACAAATTAATGTAAATGTTGCAAGTACGTAACATCAAGCAACTTTCCAGAGATAAATGAAGTTCTCTGAAGTGTTTTTTCTGCTTTAAAAATGACCATGAAGGAAAATAACACTTTCTTTCCAAGCTATACATTGTATTTAAGTCAAATGAGCATTGACAGTTCCCCAGGGCTGTACCTGTAGCAGATTATCTTTCCTTCTGGACTATATGCCATCAGCTAAACTACAGGAAGAAATCTAGAAGAGAGAAAATATTAGGATTCATCTGCCTGTCCTATACAAAAGAGTTAGATGATTTTTTATATTAAAAGCACTGTTTCAGTTTTCCCTTGTGCCATCACTGCTGAACACCTCATTTTCACAAGCCTGTCTTATGTCTAAGTATATTTACTCATATTGTGTAGCTGTAGTATAATTATACTTCCCATCTTCTCTGTTGGTATCATGGTTATTATCGTTTGCATGTACACTGAGGCCTTTTGCACAGGAGATGAATTCCTTTTGTGTCTAATCACTCTTGGCTTCTCTACTGTACATTATTGTGATGTTGTATTGTATCTAGAAGATACACATACATTTAATTTAATTGCTTTTTATAATCTAGAATAGATAGAACAGAAATTCAAACAAATACTGGGTTGATTGGTTGGTTGATTGTTTTCAGAACTCTTAATGTAAGATAAGATGTAATAAAAACTTAAGTTTCATGCAATTAATGCAGCTAGCTAGAATTTCTTAATTTATTTTTGTCTTGAAATGCTGATGCTTTGTTACATTTATGTAAAAGAGCAGGCTGCCCAGAAAATGGCAAACACCTGTGCTGCTTTTGTCCTGTCTCTTTAAATTCTCTCCTGGCCAGCACTGCAACCTTGACTATAAAAGCTGTACTCAGAGACAGCTGGTTGTGGTGTGTAGGAGATAACAAGAAGAAGGTATGTCTTAGTAAAGTGGTCTGAAGTAGCTAGAAGGAGATATTTTTCTCTAGAATGCTCAGGGGAGTAGCACAACTCAAAAGGGATAATACCTGAACTTGTAGGAATAGTAAAAGCAGTGGGGAAGAATGGACTTGTGGTGAGTAGTGATCAATAGCTGTGAATGCTTCTTCGTTTGTGTTTGTTAGGAACTTGTCTTATTGGTCTTTTTTATGTTAGGAGCACAGTAAATTGGATATAGTTAAAAGAACTTATGACAATTTTGTCTAGTGACACTAGGAACAGCAGAACTCACTAGGATAGTAATTGGAGTTGTTGAAGGAGTAGGAGTAGCAGTGAGAAAGAATGGCGTAGTGGTGAGTAGCGAGTAATAGCTATGAATGCTTGTTTGTGTGTATTGCCTAGGGATCTATTTCTTGTTGGCTCTTCTGTGTTTGGAGCTCAGTAAATTGGGTATAGTTAAAATGGATATAGTTAAAATGTGACAAATTAGAAATATCTTCAGCACTGTTGCTTTATTTCATCTCTCCCTCTCTCTTTCTAAAGAAGAAAGAAAAGATTAGACAAGTAAAGATAATAGTACAGAATTTAATACTGGATATATCTTCTAAAAACTTTTACTGGATTTCTTACTGGATTTTTTTGTAATAGATGTAATATGTAATAGAATATAAATTTCAAAAAATTTTCTAGGACTTTTTTGTTTCAAAGCATTGATACCTATTATATCCAGTATGTTCTACTCTTATGTGTGTTTATTTATGACTTTAAAATGCATTCATTTCTTGGATGGTGCTATAACATGATTCCATGTTCTGGTAGGTCCTAGAGGTTACAAGGTACATAAGTTTGTTTGAGAATAGATAATTTCATTTTTGGCAAAAGCAGCTATGAGACGAGTAAAAAAAAAAGTATTGTAAGATAAAAAGCTTTCATATCTGGATGTGTGTTTAAGAACAGATGAGAATGTAATAGTCAATCAGAATATGAGAGACATGAAATCTTAAAAATTTAAGTGCTAATTAAATTGATGCCATTTTGGGAACTTGAATCTTGGCAATAACTTACAAATTATTGTTTGTTAAGTGCCCAGAATCACTGAAAGTAAGTGGGCAGCCATACAAATCCTCTAACTACTAAACAAACTTTTATAAGTGTAAAAAGCAGTTAATTGCATATCTAAACAATATGCATGGGGAAGTTATATTGAAAGAATTGCATTTCTAGAAATCAATATTAGTACATCAATAAAACAATATGAAAAGCAGTATCTTAGATACAGTCCATTCTGTTGGATATTTTAAAAGAAGCTTGAGATAGGACATACTTTCTGTCATAATATTTTCCCCATATATTGTTAGAAATATTCAGTAGTGCTTTAAATTTATAAATTGTCTTAAATAACAATATTTCTCTCCCCACCCCCAACTTCTATCACTAGGAGTCGAAAACTTCAAATCCGAAATATTCCACCACACTTGCAGTGGGAGGTAGGCATTCATCTTTAAATTTTAAATTTTCAACCTGTTTATAAGAGGATAAATTGATGGTATGCCTTTTGCCTACCAACTTGCCTCTTGTTCTCTCACTTTTTTTTCTTCTAACTCTTCGCTTATGCGAAATTTAACAAGAACAGTTTTTTGTTCTTGAGATGTTAGTTTGCAACTTTGAACAACAGAGACATCCAAGTATTTATTTCAATTGCCCTCAATTGGACAGTTGAAGTTAAATGGAGGGCAATTGGAGTTAAATGTTTTCAGAGTTATACAGTGCAATCCTAGGTGATTCTGATTTATTCCCATTTTAAAGGCTCGTTAGTGCTTTCCTGATCTTTAGAAACATGAACATCGTGATGGAATTTGTATATTAATTTTCTGTCTCTAAATATTTTCAAAGCAACATGCTGGCTGAAGATTTATAAAATCAGGATAGCAATTATCCCAAGAATATGAAGATATCTTTCTATTTGTGCCTCTTTCTCATGCTGTAGTTCTCCCAGATATATTTTGTAAAATTTATATTTGTTTGCCTAAATAATTTATTTAATAGGTTTTGGATGCTGAAGAGCTGTTGAAGTCTTTGAATATTTGTATTTATCAAAAATAGTATCTTATTATTCCCCATTTCCCCCAATTTTAGTGTAATAATAGGATGTGTCAGTTGTGTCAGTAAAAATAAAATACTTAAAATATCGGGGAAAAAACAGAATTTTTCATATAATAGTGGTAACACATTGAAGCAGTTGCCATTAAAACATTTTTATAGAAAGGTAAAAATAATGTGACAAAGTGGGAAAGGAATTTAATTGAAATGAAAGAAGATTCATAAAATAAAGTTAGTGTATATACAGATTTATTGAAGATAGGCAGGTAAGTACCCACAGGTGGTGTCTCACCTATATTTATATGCCAAAGCTTGCATGCAGAAATGTGATTTTTACTGACAAATTACTTTTAGAATGCATGAAATTGTAAGAGATTGTTTATATACATTCCATACACATACCATTTAAATAACTGACATTAATGCTATGAATTGAAATCTCTACTAAGCCTTACAGATCTGAAATAAATATACCATATATCACAATTTGTACATAATATACATTAAATATGATGTATTGAACAAATCAGGGATCATAAAGAGCAACCAAGTTTGTACGCTTTGTGATTTGTTTACTTGACAACATTTCAACAATCCCCAATTTGATCATGAGTACTCAGTGTCTATATTGAGACAATTAGCTCTGGGGCAGGAATGCTTCTTCATGATGTTTATATGTAAGATGCTGCTTAAAAGTTCATAAATTCTTTCAAACTTTAAATATTTTTGCATAAATGTAACCTCAAACATCTATTCTCCATATGAATTCTGAAAGTAGATAAAAAGAACACAGATAAACAAATTTGGGGTACACATTCTTAATCAGCTACCTGAGAAACTAGTCTCTGACTACAAGAAGCATTTAACTACAATTACTGAGCAAAAAGCTAGAGATGGTACAACTAATTCCTGAATCGAAAGGGTGATTATTATTATTTTTTAAATGTGGGCAGTAATTTAATAAGCATGTTAAATTATTTGTTTATAAAATAAATGGACAATGCATAAAACATTGCTGTTATTTGTTCATTCATTTTCTTTATGTAGAACTCACATGAATGTACAGATGCTCAAAAACTGAGGAAATCTAAAAGGGCTGTTATATTTTCACAGAACTATATCTTTGATTTCAATACTTAAAATATTAATACAGTATTTGCTTAGGTGGCTCTTTGTTAAAGATAATTGTGGCTTTTGAGTGGGTATAGGGTAACACTGTTTATAATACTGTATGACTTGGCTTTCAGTATCTGATGAATGAAAGCCTATAGTATAAAAACTGCAGCTTCTTGTGTGCAAGAAAGGCATCTGTGTTATAACAAGAGAAGGAGACCCCAATTAGACAAATGCTAGAGTTCCTACATAAAAAAGGAATACATTATTTTCTAGCTAGAATAAATACTCACACAAACAAATTTTGCTGTTCAGTTGCTCATCAAGATTAGTATTTCACTACCAGCTTGGCTAGAAATTCTCTTATTGCCCAACAAGGCTGCTGCATGTGAAGATTGAGAGGCAGATGAACAATTTAGACAAAATTTGTTTTTGGAGTTAAGTTAGAGGGCTTGGTTTTTTAGGAATAAAAGTAAAATGTATTGCACTTGATAAAATCAAATAGGAATTGGGAGTAGTTATAAAACATAAGAAAGGTCTAGTTAGTAAGTAAGGTAGCTAGAATACCAATGCAAATATTTCTCGTGCTTTTCTTGGATTTATTTATGTTTATTGATTTAAGATGTGAATTTATTTTTAGAGTGTGAGGCCAGAATTACTAAGGTTATGATTTGAGATTTAGACTAGAGTATAAATTCCTTGTTTATTTTTCTTTATTTTGTTTTTGCATTCAATCTTTAGTAATTTTGTCTTTATAGAATGCAGCTTATATTGGAAATGGTTTTCACATTTACTGATGAAAAGTATGTCTATTTATAAACTGATTGCACTTAATTTCTCCCCACCCTTCCACAAAGACAGAATGCAAGAATCATGATGGATTAAGCCAATATTAGACAAAGATTAGTATTAAAAAGAAGGTATATTTTATTGTGTTAATACTGATTCAAAAATAATGGCTGGATTCAGGTTTAAATTTGCATCCCATTGACTTTGGGTGTTTATTGTAGACATGAATTAAGTGTTAATCTAACTGTTTTCTTCCTTTGAAGGATTGGGTAACCTGTAGGCATATGATTTTTCATTTCCTCAGCTCAAAAACAATTTAACTTAAGACTATGCTTATTATATTTTATGTTTTAGTAATCAGCTTCAAGGCATTAGGAAAGATGCTTTTGATGGGTTAAAAAAGATTGTAAATATATCCAATAAAGTCCCTTCAAGAGGTTTCCTTCTACATAAACCTTATTTGTTGCTTGACCAGACTAGGTTGCACTTGTCAGAGGGAGTAAGGTGAATTCTTATTTAAAATGAATGAAGAGAACCCAATCTTGCCTCAGAAGACTATTCTTTCTGTCTCTCTCTGTAAAGTATTTTAAGTCATGGTAAAATTGCTAACTATTGTAAAATTTAAAAATAATTATTATAACTACTGATTAAGTGCTGCCTGACTTGAAAGGTGACATTCCAGAATATGTAAGGAATTTTTCAGCGTAATGAGGTTAAAAAAATAATCACTTGCTTGTTGCTTTCCCCTCTTCCCTTTAAGCACACTAACTCAATTCAGCTTACTTTTCAATAAATATTCCTGTAAATATTGTAATTAATTGTAAACACCTCTATATTTATCAAAATATACTATTATCTATTAAATTCTTGACTATAAATAAGCAGTTGAAATATTTAAATACCATTTTAATACAATTTTAAAAACCATTTTTCTAAATAAGCATGGTTTTATTTTGATTTTGAAAAAAAAATATAGTAATTAGAAAGCCTGTTTCAATATGTGGTGATTTAAGACTCAAGCCTACTTTTTCCTGTGTTAATCCTGTGTGAAGAAATGTAACTTAAATGGTCTGTGTTCAATTGTATGTAATGTATTAGAGTTTATTCTGACATCTTTGCAGTCCCTTTAATTTTGTTTAAATCTTGAATAGGATAAAGTTTTATTTAGTATGCATTTAAAACAAAATCAGTATGATAAACTGTTATGGATATAATCTAATTCTATATTTATCTACTCAGAAGTAACTCCATACAATTAACAGATTCATTTAATTCCTGAGGATCAAATTGAATGTGGAAGCCTCATATTCAGAAATAAAGATTATTAAATTTAAGAAAAACATGGAAAAACCTATGTCACTAACTTTGTAAAACCCAAACATAATGGGATTTATATATATTATGCTGAAAGATGATTATATAACTTTGTATAACTTGTGTAAAGTTTACATTGTACTTTGTTTCTTTTTAATAGGTCTTGGATGGTTTGCTGGCACAGTATGGAACTGTGGAAAACTGTGAACAAGGTGGTATAATATTCAAATAGTTTGTTTAAAGGAAATAATCAAAGGAAGTTTTAATTTATTTTTTTCAATACATCCTTTTTTGTTCTAGTGAATACTGACACAGAGACTGCAGTAGTAAATGTAACATACGCCAATAAGGACCAGGCCAGGCAGTAAGTTGTCATTTATTTATTTTTAGTTTTTTTCCCTACGTTTAAAATAATTTTTCTCTTATGTATTAACATTTGATACAGTCTCTTATTTGTCATTTATTTGATATTTACTTTTTAAAATCAAAATACTAAGGTTACACTCTTCATCCAACTGCTTATATGTAACCCTGCATGTTGAGCTTAGCTGGATTACCTTTTGAATAGAAACATATCTAGTTGCACTGGAGAATTGCACTTGTAAACTTTTATGAGGGAGTAAGGTGATTTAACATCAAACAGCTCCCTTGTTAATTGATGTATTCAGTTTCCTGATGTCTCTGACCAGATGTCCTCTTGAGAAGACTTGATCCGTGCAAGTGAAAAATGCTCAGATTGAAGAGACAACTATAGAAGGATTTGAGTTTAGATGAACACTCATAGAATTTCTTTTTAACAGTAAGAAAATCAAACTTTGGGAAGATTATAATGTTTTAAAGTAATTGAAAGCTGTTGGCATTTGTTTAAAATGGAGGTATTTCTTCTGGTTTATATAATATACCCTGTGCACCCCCACACATTCCAATTTGACCCTTATTTAACCATGGGTTTACTGTACTTTATTATTTTAGATGCAAGCCGTTTTCACTTTCTAATTAAATATTTCAATATTGCTGAATTGGAAGCAATAAAACCTTCATCTGAATATTTGCTGACACTTTATTAGATTTATAAGGCCACCTGATCAAAAAAAGACTCAGTGTGGCATGTAAAATTAAAAACACTGTAAAACCAAACCAAAGAAGTAAATGCAGAAATACCAACATATTACCGTAGAGAGGTATAGAAGTTAGAAAACCCATTCATCCTTTATCAGTGGATTTGCTATTTTATGTCTGTAGTGGTTTATTGAACGTTTGGTGGAATTTATGTTTTAAAATCTCTTCTGCCACAGATGCACACATTGACATAGGAAACTGGACTTCTAGTTGGTATACCTGGTTGTACAGTCATATTATATAAAATGACCACAGTTCAGAATTGGCCATCACTCTAATAGAAGCAAATTCTACAGCAGTAGGCACCAGTAAAAGTTATATTTGTCTACATGCTCTGCCCTACTTTTGTTAAGTCAAGAATACTTTCTTAAAATCACAGTGAGGAGTCACATTTCATGGTCTACAGATAGTTCTCAACCTACAAGTGTTTGTTCAGTGATCATTTGAAATTATGATGGTACTGAACAAAGGGACTTGTGATCCCTGCCCACAGTTATGGCTGAAATAAAACACGATCACATGACTCTGAAATGTTGCAAATGAATATAAATGCAGCCATGTTGCTGAGTTCCCATAGTGCAGTCATGTGAACACTGGGTGGGGAAAAGAACTGTTGGAACTTTAGATCCATGTCATAAGTTCCCCAATTTCTGAACTGAAAAAGCTTCTTTGATGAGAAGTGAAACGTTTTTAAAGAAAACACCCAAGACTGTCCAGTAACCTTTTGGGAAGAACACCTTTGGGACAACCACGACCTGGATGATTGAGAGTATCTGTAGACAAGTCCCTTTTTTCTTAAAATACTGACTGGTTATAAATCAAGAACTACCTGTACAGCCTTTATAATATAAAAGTATTATTGGTGATAAACAGTTGTAGAAAGGATACATTAACTTTTCAAAAAACGTTATACGGACCCAAAGCTGCATCAAAGAAAACCATAAAATTACAAATGTAGATGTGTAGAGATGCCTACATATGCATAACAATTTTAGTCCTTGGGTATATTTTTTTCAATTTTATGACTTGTAATATTTTGATGTCTACATTTGCTTGGTAAATCTGGTGTCATTCCACTACAAAATGAAAATATTAAAATGGAACTATGTGCCACCTAGTGGCTAACTGAAATTAATAATTTAGTTTCTTTTTTTTTCTGTATGGTTCCCTACACATTTATACTTGCTTTTCGCAATAATGTAGTGCTATGAACAATTTTCAAAGAGCTTTTATAGAAGTAAGGTTCCTAGAATTGTGTGTTGTAGGAGTTGGATGAACAGTGTAGTATCAGATCATTTCCCTACAAGGAACAGTTTACCTGTTAAAGTTAGAAGATTCTTTAGTAGACCTTGCTTTCAGTACATATGTCTCTCACAAGGGTGCAATTTTGAAGTAAGCTGCTGTTCACATTGGGTTCTGTCTCTTGTCTCTGGGAAATACACATGTAGGTGCATGCACATGCATGTGGATTAAAGCTTTAATGCTGAATCATAGATATTTAATGATTTTTTTTGTAGTGTACTATGATTTCAAAGTCATAACCATTTTCCTAAATTCACTTTTCATATAAGAAAGGTGAGCTAGTTGTTTGGTTAGGTTTCAAATATACCATGACTTTTTAAAAAAGTTACAAATTGGCCAGTACTAACCAATTGATAATTTCAATTAATTTATACATTATTGTAATTAGATATTTGCCTAAGTGAGTAACACTTGCCTCCAGGCTGCCAGGTGCAGTTCATGAACAGCTGCATATAAGCAGGAAAAGGGGGAAAGAGCAAGTTTGCCAAGACAGATTGGCTGCTTGCCCTTCAAAAGAAACAAAATAATGATGCTTTCACTACTTATTTTAGTCCTCTTGTCTGAAATGAGCTTGGTATGAGTGAAGGATTAAGGTTATAATATGTTGCTATACTGATTCAAAAATGAGTTATGGAGGAAGCAGGAATTGTTCGGTTAGGAAGACAAATGGTTTAAATAGACCTATGATAATATAAATGGGGAACTCTGAGAAACTCATGTTTGAGTTGAGAGATTGTTGGATTAGATATTTTAATTGTATATAGTTTTTTTTTTTTGAAAACTTGGTGATTTGGGAAAGGCAGAGAAGGAAAAAAGAAACACCTTTCCCTTCCTGTTCATGCAGGATTTGTAGTTCAGATTAAAAGGCAAATTCTTCACTTAAGAAACGCAATAAAACCTTACTTTCAGATTTGTTGTCTAAACAGTCATATAATGTGAAGGAAAAAGCAGAAAGGAAGATGAAAGAATGACAATTCAAATTTAGACAACTAACCCAGAATTATCTTTGAATGATCACAGCTAAGATTGGCAACTCTGCTGTGTTGTTGTTTCTAAGTAAAACGTGAACTTGTCCAACTTCCAACTTGAGTTCTGTCGTTATTAAGTAAATCACCCATGGTTGCTAAGCATGGTCACATAACCACAACTTGTGACTTACTGCCAGTTTTCCCAGTGACTTTGCTTGTTGGAAGCCAGCTGTGAAAGTCACAAAAGGTGTGATTACGTAACAGAAGGACATTTCAAATGTCAGAAATGTGCACCAATTGCCAAGTGCCTGAATCAAGACCAGGGGGATGTTTCAACCATTGTAAATTCAAGTACCAGTTGTAAACCTGCTTTTTAAACTCTGTGGTAAATTCAAATGATTATTAAACAGGACAGTCATTAACTGAGGATTACCTATGTTTAGAATTTGAATTTCTTGAGCATGCTGGAGAATAGGATCCAGACCAAAGTCCAGTTCTTTTCCTTCTACTTGTAATGTCATAAATTAGGACCAGAGTCCTTTCCTCTTATCATATTGCCTATCTGCCAATGATAAGCAGTTTTAAGATTCCAGCCAATCATATCTTCATTTGCCAAAGGGCTCTTTTTTTGCAAACTTATGCCTATCTGTAAAGAGAAAGGAGTTAAATGTGGCTCTTCAAAAGCCAGCACTCAAAACACTTTAGAACTGGGAACACTTTCAGATGCTGGCTCCCAAAGTACTTTTTGCTCTAAGGAAATAAGAAAAAGGCAGAACTTCAGAGAAATTCTGCTTCAAGTTGCTATTTATGCTGCTTTTGAGTCATCTTAAGGCATTTCCCCATGAGGAAGGAAGGAGATAATATTTAGGAATAAAGAGAAGGGTTATTTATGATCTCATGAGTCAGATGGGACAGCTTACCATTCCCAGTGAAATGCTATACCATAATGGATTGGCTTTCTGTTCTGCTTCATCTGCAACAACTTACTTTCTTTGTAAACTTATACAGAGCAATAGAAAAATTGAACGGATTCCAGCTTGAAAACTATTCATTAAAAGTTGCATATATCCCTGATGAAATGGCAGCCCAACCACCTCCTCAGCAGCATCCTCAAGGTAGACGTGGATTTGGGCAAAGAGGTCCCCCTAGACAAGGTTCACCAGGTGCAGCAACAAGACAGAAACCACAGTCTGATGTTCCATTACGGATACTTGTTCCGACCCAGTTTGTAGGAGCTATTATTGGAAAAGAAGGGGCCACAATCAGAAACATCACAAAGCAGACACAGTCAAAGTAAGTCACTATATGAAGTATTTATTATTTTTATTATAATTTAAAGTGTTACATTGTTGCATTTAAGTTATACAATTTTTAATTGGAAAAGAAGACTGACTTCATATCATCTTGCTTCATGAGTATTCAGTTGAACAGAGATGTGCTAACTACATTGTAGTGCTATTAAGAGTTCTTACATTTAAGAATCCTGATAAACATTAGAATGTGTCACATTTCATTATATTGTCTTGCATGTATATTTCCCCAATCTAGATATTAAGGAGTCAGGTACTCAAGAGGATGGAAAGGAAGAAAACATTAGAGTCATTCAACAGCTGATTCTTCGATCAGCACAACATGGTTAGAAAGACTGTTATTACTGATTTGGCCATATCTGACATTTTTGCCCAGTTGTTCTATTATTTAAATTTAATAATATTTAACTTACATGTTTGGTAGATCATTGTTAATTATTTTTAAAGCTTGAATGGGTATTTTAATAAATTTCATTGAGGTAGAGTTTTTAAAACTTTTTTGAAAAGTGCATTCAGTATGATATTTTAATACATACTTTCACTTCTTTTAAGAATAATTAAAAAAATAGACTTCTGTAAGTTGAAATGGTAGAATACTGAAAGCATAATCAATTTGTGAAGTGAAAATTGGAGAGATGAATTTTTATGAATGAGAGAAGCATGGATGTCTGTAAGATGTTTCCAATTATCAAAACCATAATCTAGCAGAATGAAATCGGCCAATGTGGAGATGTAGTATTTTTGCATTGAAGAATGTCCAATGAAGATTATGCATTTCGTTGTACTTTTCCTGTACTGTCTTTTTTGAAGCAAATAAAATGAAGTATTTTTTTTTAGCTGTATTCACTATATTCAAGTTTTTGTATTTTATTGCTTATTTTGACACCCATTTTTGAGTGAATTTTTAGGATTGTTTGAAAGCCAGGCATAATGTCCTGTTCTTCACTGAGCCAAAATGTGTTCTTCAATCACACATAGTTGTAGGTCTGAAAATGGCACTGAATTAAGGTAGTTCTAGAGATGCAGTACTACAAGTATTGAGATGGATGGTAAGGAGTTGATCAAGGTTTGATTTTCTATGTTGGCACTACAATGAGAGAAGAATTTGAAATTTTGCAAATCCCAAAGTAGGGAAAATATAGCAAACCATTGATATTTCTTTATATGTTAAATGACTGGTCAAATCACTTCAAAACTTTAATTCTGATAAGCATTTCTTATAACAGTGGATGAATATGAGTTATTGTGGCTTTAAAAAGGTAAGTGTAATAGGTCATTTGAAAGTTACAGGACTTCTGGGGAAAAAATCCCAAAATAAGATAGTGGCAAATCATTTCCATGGATCCAAGCTCAATTTCAGAGGGATTTTGTCTAAAATTTGATTGGATTAAAATATATACAAATTACACTCTTGAGGATTTGATTTAATCCCTCAAAGGAGTTTTTGGATGAGAAACATCTTCTGTATGCATATTCATCTTATGGCAGATGCAAACTAAATGAGGTTAGACAACAAGACCAAATGGATTGAGCTGAATGTATCATGGTATTAATGAAAATGCATTAATCTGACAGTATGACATTTGAATTTGGTTCTATTGGTTTATTTTCCACGACTCAGATTTTGAAAATCACAAATAGTTTTAGATTTTTTTTTCTCTTTTCAGGATTGATATTCATCGTAAAGAAAATGCAGGAGCTGCTGAAAAACCAATTACAATCCATTCTACTCCAGAAGGATGCTCAACTGCTTGTAAAATTATCATGGAAATAATGGAAAAGGAAGCTCAAGACACTAAATAGTGAGTAAAGGTGTTTTAGTAAGTCTACCTGCTTGTCTGTGTGTCTCAAATACAAGTAACCCTTGAGTTATGACCATCATTGAGCCCAAAATTTATGTTGCTAAGTGAAACATTTGTTTATTGAGTTTGCCCAATTTTACAACTCTCCTTGCCACAGTTGTTAAGTGAATCACTTCAGCTGTTAAGTTAGTCACACTGTTGTTAAGTGACTCTGGTTTCCTCTTTGACTTTGCTCGTCAAAAGGTCGCAAAAGGGATCACATGACCCCAGGTCACTGCAACTGTCATAAATATGAGTTGCCAGCCTCCTGAATTTTGATCATGTGTCCATGGGGATGCTAAAACAGTTGTAAATGTGAAAAAGGATAATAAGTCACTTTTTTCAGAGCCAAAATGAATTGTTGTAAGTTCATTTACTTACTACCGGTCACTTTAGTTACTAAATGAGCTGTTGTAAGTTGAGGACCACCTATACTTAACTATGGCAAACATATTATATACAAAGGAATATTAGGTCTTAATCCTGTCCATGTATGTTGAAGAAAAGAGATAAAAGAAGGATATAAGTTAGCTATTTCAAGCATATTTTGTACAATTAAAATATATCCATAGAGATAGATGTAAATACTGATGTGGGAAAATGAGGCCAGAATTTCAAGTAAATTTGTAACATTTCAAACTAGCAACTGAAATACATATAAGCAAAGAGTGCTTCTCAATATTTTTTAGCAATCACAATTTAAATAGTATCCATAGTATCATCCTAACTGTTGTATAAATTGAACAGTAACATTGAAACATGATGTAAGTGTTAATAATAGTTGAAGTTACTGCAAATTTTAAAAAAGAATGCAATTTTAAATGATCTAGTTTTATTATGTCACCGACTATTTCATTGAAAGTTTAAATCTGTTAAGTTTAAACATTGGTCTAGGATTGTTTTCGCCAATCTATCAGCCCTAAAATAACCACAGTATGATACTTTCATTTCTAACTTCTTGTTAATACAATAGTAAAGGGGATAAGTCATAATCAAACAGCTCATCCAGTTATTTTGGGATACTAAACACATTCTGTTCTTCCCTAAACTGTGATAAGATGGTGTCCTAGACAGATTGTAACTACTGAATATAAAAGAAGTCACACATTAGAGATAGGAAATAATATGAAGAAGCTTCTCATAGAAACACAAGAAATCTGATTAAACTGAGAATAAATTTGCTTTGGAGTCAAAGTATGAAAAAAACCAGTCTAACTATAATAGAAAAGCTGTATATTTCCAGTAAACACATTATATCTTTACAACTAAGCCTTATTTCAAACATATTTTTGGGTAATCAACAATCAGCAATTGTGTTCTTAATGATTATATAGATAGTATAAAGGTAAATATATTCAAAGCAATTTGGAAATGATGGGCTTAAAGCTTCAATTTTTATTCTTGAGCAAATTTAATTATCCAAGATAGTTTAAGAATTTCTTCATTATATAATAAACTTATAAACTTGATCATGGAAAAATGACTGTTTCTTAATTTGAAATTGATAAATTATGGGACTTTCATTTATACACCCGTCTGGAATGTTTACAGCACAGACGACATTCCCTTGAAGATACTGGCACATAATAATTTTGTTGGTCGACTCATTGGTAAAGAGGGACGGAATTTGAAAAAAATTGAACAGGATACTGACACTAAAATCACAATATCTCCGTAAGTATTTGATCTTTTAAGGAAGTATGTAACAAATCAATCTTAAAATGCTATACTTGTTAGAACTACTAACTGCCCGCAGGGTTTTAGAAAAAAAGTATTAACTGCATTCACAGAGTTGCTAATTCCATTAGGTTATGTCTATGCAATAATCAATATATTTTCTTTACATAGAAATGTCACGTTACACCATAAACCTATTTTATGCACATAAATGCAAACACACACACACACACACACACACACACACACACACACACACACAGTTTCTCAGGTATGCAGTTCAATATATTGCATTTGAAAAACGTTACAGAATTCCCAAGAGATATGTTTTCAATGCAGTGCATTCTGCTGCCTCTAAATTTGAGTAGAATTTCATGACATACTCATTTGTATATTATCAAATTTCATATTTTCCATTACTACTTCTGTTAATATGGAAGTTCTTTGCACTAGTTTGGATTTCCTGAAGTTTTTAATCTTGGGTTACTTCAACTTCCCTGTTCCGAGGAAGGTTCTTGTGAATTCATAGTGAATTCATGGGGATCATGGGGTTTATTGCAAGCAATTGCATCCCTGGAACACATGACAAGGCACAATGGAGCTGGTCTTTACTTCAGAGCAGATGAGATGTTATCTCAGGATGAAGGACACTGACATTCGTGGTCAGATCACTTCCTCATCAAATTACAGATGAAAAGATCAGGACTTCTGCATGGAAGCCAGGCCCTTTAGAATAGTCTACTACTGCAAATAGATTTAGAAGGATTCCAGAAAGCACTTGGAGATTTCCTGGCCACTGGCAGAAAGTTCCATTGCTTACCTAGGCCAGTTTCTGTAGGCTAGAGAAGAAGGACAAAAATGTGCTGGATAGAGTGGCTCCAGTAAGGCCTCTTCCTAGTTTCTTATTCCAAGCAGTTCCTGAGTTTCCATGAAATTGAGGGAAATGAAATGACTGAAAAGAAGCTAGTGTGATAGTGGTAGAAAAATCAGAAGTGAATGTGATGGAACAGAGCTCACTTCTGAGCTTTCACAGAAGTGATAAAAGGGGCAAAATATTAGTAATCCACCATACTTATTGCACCTACATATTTTTGACCCTGTTTCTTTTAATCTGGATCTTTTGAAGAAAGAAAAACAGGCAAATTTGACAATTTCTTGACAGAATTATTCATACCTGCTCTTAGCTGGTTATCAGAGATAAAGGTATAGGTTTCCTCATTTAGCAAATACAGTTGGAATTGACAACCCAATCACTAAGTGAAGCAGTTGCTAAGTGAGAGATCACATGCCCCATTTTGCTTTCTGTCTTGAAAATGACAAGAAACCTTAGCTTTTGTTTGCCTCCTAATTATTCTCCTGTCCTTTAGAATAATTGGCCCCACAGATAATTTATAAGTTTGTATTTATATTCTTTGGAAAGAAATGGATTAGAAGAGTGTAAGCAGGTGCACAGTGGGGGGAATGCATATTGAAATCAATCTGTCAGCCTGAAGTGCACTCAGCATTTTCAGAAAATTGGGGGTGGGGGATTGCCCAAAGAAATGGTTTGATAGGCGTTTCTTTTCCAGGTGGACGAATGGAGAATAGGACATGTGGTTGGTATGTGGAAGGGGGAAAAGGCCAGGCAAGCACTAAAGTGACTTTGGTACAGGAGAGAGTGAGGCAAGTGGAGGTTTCCTGTTTGGCAGACAAGATGGTGTATTTGGACAGGAGGAAATCAGTGAAAGAAGAAGTGGGGGCACCCCTAGCTCCTTATGGGTGTTGAATGGGGGAAGCACTGAAAGATGGGCTTCACAAAAGCTCTGTTGCACAAACTGCCTTGCTACTCTGTTCTACTTGGGAGCTGCACAGTAGGGCCCTTGGCGAAGCACTGTCCTTCACTGCTTTCCCAAAAAGTTTGTGACATTGGGACTGAGACTCTCAGCTGCTCCTTAATTATTAGATTTTTCTTAGGGCAAATAAAGGTCAGGTTTCAAGCAGCTTTTTAATTTAGGCTATGCAAAAAATTCGAGCCATGGAACAGCCAGTTTGGATGCCCAGAAATAAGAGGACAGAAAAAGCAAGCTCAGGAGTGTCATATATTGGTAGTTAAGGAGAAAGAAAGAAAAAGGAGAAAGGAGCAAATAAGCCTGTTAGGTAAACCACATTTTAATTAAAGCATGTTGGTGGCTATGGAAAAGGAAGGAGCTAGCAAAATTAGAGGGTGGGCTGGTGCACAGACTATGTTGACGAAGATGAGGTGGAAAGCGGGACAAGGCCTTATCTTACTCATCATGCCAGAATTTGTCTTAGCTGAAGCCCAAAACCAAATAGTATTGAACGAATGAACTGGCCAAATGTCAAAACTTTTATTCACAAAACATTTTTTCCATGTCATGTGCATCTATATTTGTAATTGTTTACTATCTTAACATAATTTATTATCTCTTAAATATTTTTATTTCAGTACTGTGTTTGTTTTTTTATCAACCACTATGAAGTTACAGTAATTGGTGGTATTCTTTTACATAAATCTCATGTTAGGGAAAATAACAGCTGCTGTTTTTCTTCTGTGTTAGTGAACTTTGACTCAGTTTGACTATGACTCAAATTTCATAATCACCTTTCAGACATTGTAATTTCTGAGTCATATTAGAATGGAGCTGATGAATGAGATTTCATCTTTATTTTCCAGATTCGTATCTTGTTTTTTTAAAAAGAAGTCTTATTCCCTCAATGTAGCATATTTCCAGACTCTAGAAAGCTCACTAGATAAGTGTTTGGTACCAGTTTGAAAGACCATAGTGTTGCTTTCTCAGCTATAAGCCCATGTGTAGTGAAATGCCTGCAATGTTATCATGATCTCACAATACAAAACTATCAATAGAAGTATTGTATCTCTTATGTATTTTACTCATTATGAAGAGAGATCTCATTCTACCCAGAGTTCTGCATCTGATTTTGAAAGGATCGTCCCCCATTCCTGACGTGCTTACCATGCAATTAAAAGATTTATTCTCTCTCAAAAAAATGAATAGTTTGTGGAACAGTTTTTCTCAGTACTGGGAATATGCAGAGAAGGAATGCTGCATTTCTTGTTTGGGTTAGGTGTAGAGTATTTCCTTCTGAGGAAATAGACAGCTACCAAGGCAACAAAAATCTACTTGAATGCCTCCAATTCGAATGTGAAAAGGATCAGGGAAGGTCAAACACTTCTCTAATAGCTCTGTTTCATTGGGTATTCATGGTTTAAGTCCAAGGAAAAGAATGTCAGAGGTTGCTGGCAGCCCACAGGGAATAGTACTTCATGTTTGCCAGTAGGGATTCTTCAGATTTCCCAGTGTAATTGTTTCAGAGAAATGGCTGTTGCCTGAATGTTGCATACGTTACTAGAGTTTATGGTCCTGAGATTTCACATCAGCAATGTAGTCCTTCACTTAGTTTTTAAGTTGCCTGGGGGTTGGTGTCTTGACATAGTTGCATTGGCTCATAGAATTGGAGATGGAATCTGCTTTTTTTTTTTTACAGATGCAAAAAGATACACTGTTTTACAAGTGTAAGTAACCTAAAAATAAAATAGTTGTTCAGAAACATCTGTTCATATTTTATGTTAAAATGATGTGCTCTTCTGGGTATTAACTGTCTCTCTTGCTTCTGTCTTGATACTTGAAAGAAGAAAAGATTGGATGTTTATATAAGAATCCAAACTATTGGGGTGGGATGGGGATATATTTTGTTTTACGTAATTGTCGGCTTCATTTTGTTGTGAGTCAGGAATGACATTGTATTCACCAGTAAAGAATAATTTGAACTAAAGGAACCTACAAACATCCATGTCTTAAGGGTGGATGTCTGAGACATCAGTGCATTATCCTTTAGGGGATACATGTAAGGCCATTACTGTATTCAGATGTTTCTCAAATCTTTTTTACCCAGCTGTACATAATTCTGTAGCAAGTTCTAGCAGTAGATACCGATACATGAGTTAAGGGGCAGTGTTTTCCAACATTTTTGAAAGAAAGGACATGAACCTATTTTCATCAATCACAGTTTTGGGGGCTACTGCAAATTATTAAGAGTTATTTCTTTATCACAGCTCCCTATGCCCCTCGGAATAAAAAATAAAATAAAATTTCTTTTGTTTTGTTCTCCATTTCTCTGCATTGTTCCTCTTATGTTTCTTTGTTGGAGTTGTCGGATAATAAAAGAAAACACTTCAGTGCAGTTTTCTTAATTTTTTTTATGGCACCCAATGGACTACAGCTCTCAAACTGGGTGGGAACTCCCTCCCACCTCCTGAGGCAGGAAATCTAGTAAGATCAGCTTTGCTTCCAAGTACATGGGAGGAAGAACTCTCCATGACACATTCTGCAGTAAGTCCAGTATTCGGTGGTAAACTCCACAGGGATGCTGAAATGATTTAAACTATACATTTTAAAGGTCTGCATCTGGAAAGCCAGGGGAGTCGCAAGTTTTCTCCCAACTTTTAAGTCAGTAGCACAGAGAACTGTTGATCCTCACTTTTGTGAGGGAGGGGTTTTTTTTTAAATGGAAAAGTTGTAACAGGTAGTACCGTATCATTTGAATTGGCCAGTATGTTGTAGTTAAGATACATTTTGTCTCCAGTCTATTTTAATAATTATTATATGTGTATGTCTGTGTTTGCATGTTAGATGGAACATGATTAGGATCCATATATTTGTGAAAGAGCAAAAGTAATTTTATCCTAGTGCGTTTTATTGTCAAAAGACTCATGTTTTGATTTTTTGTAATTGTATACATTTTTGGATTTGTTCAATTTTGCAATAAATTGTTTACATCAATAACACGAATTGAACAGCGAAGCCCTTTGTCCTTGAAACAGCTATAATGGTACATATAGCTTAAAAATGTTAAACACTGAACAACGTGGTGACATGTTAAATATGAGGTTTTTAATATGCATGAATACAACAATCACTTAAATAATCAGATTTAGAAGAGTAGAAAATTGTTGAACTTTATCTTCTGAAGGTAGAAGACGTTAAAAGGGAGGCTACATCCTACTGGCTTCTTGCCTACTATATGCTTGTCTTCTCAACCAATCCATGTCTCCACATTACTCCACTAACAAACCATATTTTGTTAAATGACTGGCATTCTAGTTGACTATTCTAGTTGACTATATCACTCATGAAAATGGATTGGCTGATGGTCAGGCATTCTTGAACCTGAGTTACTAATGATACATCTAGGATCTATATATTCTAAAGTTTTGTCTACTGTTTATCTGAAGAATTATAAATACTTAAGTTTATTTGAAGAATAATTATTTTCAGTTTCAGCTTTATATATTAGCTATTACATGCATATCAGTTCACTCCTTTTTGCTATGAAGATTGCAGGACTTGACACTATATAATCCAGAACGAACCATTACAGTTAAAGGCAGTATTGATACATGTGCCAAAGCTGAGGAGGAAATAATGAAGAAAATCAGGGAGTCCTATGAAAATGATATTGCTGCTATGAATGTAAGTGCATTCTTATGAGTGTAAATTCTCTCTCTCTCTCTCTCTCTCNGATCTCTCCTCCCCCCCTCCTCCTCCCCCTCCCTTCTTTTAGTATTAGATCTAAATCAATTTCAGGAAAAAAAGTTTGTATTTTGTCTTTCTACTGGGACAATCTAATTAAGGCATACATATAGATGAAATCCAAATAGAAACCATCCTGTTATTCCTAGTCACAGTTGGAGAATCCCAACGAATCATCTTAGAAAAGCCTTGGCTGCTTACTTCTATTTTAAAAGTAAAGTTCTATATATTCCTGATTACATTATTAGGGTACTTAGGGTCTTTGAAAATAATTTGGAAGATGCTGTTCGAACATGTGTGCATATGAGTGCAGCTTTTCTTTAAAGGCATGCCCTTTTCAGGTTAATACCTGAATCCGAAAAAAAGATATAACTCTTTGAATGGGTCACATTGATGCATTGATTATGATACTTTACTAATGGTCCAGAGTAGTTTGTTAGGTACTCCAGTTGCAAGTGCATTCATTCTCTCTTGATCATTGTGATTGAAAAGTGCTGTAAGCCATTATATTGAAAGACATAATAAGCAGAAAATTTCAGCCCAAGGTGATTTCATGATAATTCCAACTCTTTTAAGAAGACAATTTTTATTTCTCTTTAGTGAATGTTGTAATAATCTTTCTTTGTGCATTTAATTATCTGTGAAGGCTAAACACGCAGATTTAAATGTACAATAGGAATTTAATGGAAATATTTCATTAATATGTTAACATTATTTCATAGAATCAATCAATAGTTGGTTCTGACAAAATAGTAGTATATATATTGTTAGATGTTGATACAAGATTATATTAATTTTTAATTAATTAGCTACATGAAATTTCACTCCATTTAAATTATTTACATTTTGACTGCTAAGAATCCTTTATTTAAGATAGTAATTATTTTTAATTATGTTGCTAAACTAATGATCTTCCATATTATTCCAGCTTCAAGCGCATTTAATTCCAGGGCTAAATCTGAATGCCTTGGGTTTATTCCCACCTTCATCTTCAGGGATACCACCTCCCACAGTGGGTGTTGCTCCAGCCACTGCTTCCTCTTCATATCCTCCATTTGGGGTAATTCTATCTCTTTGTACATTTTGGACAATAGGTTATAACTATTTATTTAATGAAAATATCTAGGATGACATCTTATAATATTAAAATCTTGAATTAGAATAGCACAACATGTAAAGAAAATGACAATTCACAGAATATTTAGAGAATATATATCAAAAGAAAGTATCTGAAACCAGAAATAAATGGAGAAAATTTGGTTTTATGAGTGCATAATTCTTATTCATATATGTCTTGTTAAAGAATAATCAGCTATGAGCCAGCAAAAAAGCCAATGAGTCCTAGGATACATTAACAGAGGGAAACAATCAAGATCACGTGAAATATTAATACTGCTTTATAATGCCGTGATAAGACCACACTTAGAATACTGCAGCCAGCTTTGGTCACTATGTTATAAAAAACAACAATGTTGAGACTCTGGAAAGAGTACAGAAAAGAATAACAAAGATATTAGTGGGCTGGAGGCTAAATTTATGAAGAACGGTTGCAGGAATTGGATTTTTGCAGTCTAACGAAAAGGACTAGGAGTGACATGATAGAAATGTTTCAATATTTGAGGGGCTGCCGCAAAGAAGAGAGGGTCAACCTATTTTCCAAAGGATCAGAAGGCAAGACAAGAAACAATGGATAGAAACTAATCCTGGAAAGAAGCAACCTAGAACTAAGGAGAAATTTCTTAACAGTGAGAACAATTAACCAGTGGAACTGCTTCACTTCAGAAGTTGTAGGTGCTCCATCACTGGAGGCTTTTAAGAAGAGACTGGACAGCCCTATACCATTCAGAACAGCCTGAATGGTATAGAGTTTCCTGCCTGAGCAGGGGGTTGGACTAGAAGATCTCCACGATCCCATCCCATTTTATTATTCTGTTATTCTGATAAGTTTATTACCATTTGAAAATTAAAATGTCCATCACTGTCCTATTGGAATGTACAACAATTCTTTTCCATTATATTCTAACCATATTCCTCTGTCTTGCACATTGAAGTTGTTTGTTTAAAACAACTTCATCAAGGCCCTTTAATTTTAGTGTTTGTAATGTGTGTGTGTGTGTGTGTTTGTGTGTGTGTGTGTGTGTGTGTGTCACTGAGAGAGAGACAGTCAGTGTCCAACAAAGAGTTCCAGGAAAGTAGTCCAGAGGTTATGTCATTATGGCAAGAACATTATGGTTCAGTGTATCTTGTATAAGGTATTTTTGTTTGGGATTATATTGTGCTCTCATTTCTCTTGGGAAAAATGACTTCCAATAAACATGATTTGGGTTAAAGAAAACACAAGAAACTGTCTTATGCTAAAGAAGATGAGTTATCTAGTTCATGTCTAGTCTTCCTGAATCTGACCTTAAGTTTCCAGAATTTTCTAATCAGGACAGCCATTATTTAAAATGACCGTTGGCAGCTTTCTCGATTTCTGACTGCCCTAAAATCCAAGCCCATATGTGATTTATTGCTTTTAAAAAAGGAATATGTTGCATCAGAATCTTCTCAACCAACAATCAATAGTGGTTAGCGTTAGATAAGGGTCAGTCGCTATCAAAAGGAGTTGGACTTTGTGGCTACATAATAACTCAAAACTTTTTATTCCTTCTCCTAGTTCTGCCATTTTCTCCCCTACAGCTACAGATGCCAGGTACTGAATCAAGGATTTTTTTATGCAAAGATTAAATCGTTAAAAGTTTTGTTAGCATCTGCATAGGTTTTGTTAGAGACAAAAAGTGTATATGTGACACTTTCTTTTCGTTTCCATGTGTTTATATAAATAGTCTTTTGGTGAGATATTTTAAGGATGCTTATTTCTATAGTTAGTCTTTCAGTCGTTTTTCTAAAAACAGTTTTGTTGATTGTAAAGGTTGACTACTTGTTTCTCTTTGACACAAAGAAATGCAACATACCTATTAAAAAGATAATAATTAAATGCCATGCATTTAATCTTAATACTGGTAGAACATTTACAGCTGTTTTAATTTAATACAGATGAACAAGTTCATCCATTTGAAAAAATTGTAAAATGATAAAACAAGTATTTAAGTATACCAAAAATAGTCTTGATTATATTTTATAATAAAAATAAAATAAGACTTGATTATAAAGTAAAACCCTTATACCTGAATATATTTGCTGCACAAAGAATGGTTAAAATCTCACACTTGGTTTTAAATAAACCAAATTCAGGATGTTCTTTAGGTTTTCTTATATCCATTAATAATATTTGAAAAATGGTATATATGGGCTTTCTTAAAAATCAGGGGAGTGTCCTAGCGTTATGTAAATATTAAAGATCTCTTGAAAATCTTAAACTTTAATATGGAATTTGCAATTTGTATCATTGGAATTCTTAGCGCCATTTAATTCCTTTAAAAAGTATTCTTATAAATCACATAGAATTGATAAAAGAGTTTAATGTGGCTCTGCTGCTGATAAAATTATGTGTGTGTGGGGGTGTATGTATTTATGTGCTTTAATGTGATTGTGTTTGGAATGTTCACAGTTTTTATACCTTTTTTTTTAACTGTTTCTGCCCAGAGTGACGTTTTGTGAGATGGACAGCCATATAAAGACATTAATCAATTACAACTGTTATGGCCTTTATAAAAAATTATATTTAAAAAAACATGAAACGTGAAAGACATTAGCGAAAACTGATAAAATTCTCTATTGAAAAGGCTGCAGCTATTTTAAATATTTTTACTACATATATTCTGAATTTACTGCCCACTCTTCATTTTAACCACTGCTTTTTTGAAGTTAATGATTTGTGTGTTTTGATCTGTAATTATCATTCTCCGTTATGTCTTTGATTTAAATTGTATATTTATTTATGTTTTTTAAACCTAATGTTTGTAGGTATAATCTTGGCTTAAGAGTAATTTAGCCTTGTGGTTGTTCATAGCCTGCCTGTGTTTTCTTTGATTTTGCATTCCAGCAACAACCAGAATCTGAAACAGTTCATCTGTTCATACCAGCCTTAGCAGTGGGAGCCATTATTGGCAAGCAAGGGCAGCACATCAAGCAACTTTCTCGTTTTGCAGGTGCATCTATTAAGGTAATGTATGTTATTTATACCACTGTCTTCTTGGCTCTTAAGATCAAGTTTTTACAGGCCCTCTTCTGTGGCTACCTTAGACTCCATGCCTTGCACATCAAGCAAAAACTGGTACTTCCTGTTTCTAGAATGGGTATTCCTGGCTCACTCAGAGACAAGATAATTACAAGAATATTTTTAAAAGTTATTTGAGAGGTGAAATAGAAGTTGTTTAAAAAAAAAACGTCTTGGTGGTCGAGGCTTAGATAATTGTTCTTAGCATGAAACCTTCAGGCCATTTTTTTGAAGTACAGCTTAATTGTTTCCACACAACTTTTAATGTTTAATTCAAAACAAGACAAGCAAATGGTTTACTATTTGAGAAGTCCATTTGCCTAGACTTCAGTTCATTTCACATAGTTCAAGTTCAGGCATGTCTGCTCTTCGCTGAATAAAGAAAAGCTAGTACAGCAGCATTATAGCAGAAAGTTTTCAGGAGATAGAAGATTCTGTAATATTACTGTTTTTCTTCACAACCAGCTAATCAAATAAATCACAATGAAATAATTTTTCAGTAATTTTTCTAGTTATCAAAATGGTAGATGTTTGATAGCAGGATGTATATTTATATAAAGATATGTTTGATTCAAATGAAGAAGTACCTTAGAAAGACTGTTACTAATAGCTGTACTGTAAAAATCCGTAAACATATTTTAAAAATAATTTTTATTAAAGAAATTTTATGAATAAAAACAATGCAGATTTTGAAAGACAAAAGTAAGAAAAGTAAAGAGGAAGTATGTGAAAAAGTACAAAGAAAGAAATATAAAAGAGAAAGAAAAGAAATAGCTTCTGGTCTTCTTAACAACAGTTGTAAGTAGATTTATATTTTATCCCCCCTCTCTTAACAGTACAACATAATTTCCTTCTACCCATAGTCAGTCCTTTCTAATCAAACCTATAAATCATTTTTTTTCTTTTTCTTTGACCAACAAAACAGTTTGTAAGGAATTTCCAGTCATTAATAAATGTACTTATTAACCTGTCTCTAATCCAGGGATCTGCAACCTTAAACATTAAGAGAGCCACTTGGGCCCATTTTTCAGAGAAAAGAAAACACCAGGAGCCACAAAACCNAGCCACGCCTACCCAGGTTTTGTGGCTCCTCGTGTTTTCTTTTCTATGGGAAATAAGTATCTACCTCTCTGTCTCTCTCTCTGTCTCTCTCTCTGTCTCTCTTCTCTGTCTGTCTCTCTCTCTCTCTCTCTCTCTCCCCCCCTCCCCCTCCCTGCCTCTCATCTCTCTTTCTCCCTCTCTCATCTCTTTCTCTTTCTCTCTCTCTCCCCCTCTCATCTTCCTTTTTTCTCTCTCCCTCCCTCCCCCTTACCTCCCTCCCTCCCTCTCATCTCACTTTCTCCCTGTCTATCTTACACTCTCTTATCCCCCTCTCCCTTATCTCTCTCTTTCTCTCTCTCCCTCCCTCCCTCCCACTCCCACCTCCACTTCCCAACCCAAACACCCAGGGAATAACTAATGAAATTTGACCATGTTCTCTCTGTCTCTGGAAAGATATAAAAATAAACCTCCCTCCCCCCCCCTCTCTGCCTGATTGGTGGGAAATGGTGGGTGGCTACTTCTGGCTTTGTTGGTGCTGGATGCGCAACCTGCTCTCCGCCCCAAGAGAGAGAGTTGCCAGGGGGAGTAGGACGGGGTCACATTGTGTTGTAATGGGCTCCAGGAGGAGGAGGGGATCCAGTCTCCCCCATTGTGAAGTGTGCTTTCACTGTGCTGTGCAAGGAACAGTGAGAGCAGCGGACAGGCCATGTAGGGCGTATTGGGTCTTCCCCCCACCCCATGCCAAAGGAAAGCCAGCCAGGCGTCTCCTTCCCTCCACCCTTCCCCCTGCTCGCTTCCCCCCACTCAATCCTACTTCAGGACAGAGGAAGGATGCACTGGAAACGCATGTTGAAGCGATGTCGGAGCACATCTTCTGACCCGGTGCTTGCCCACAACTCTCTGCACTCCTCCAGGCCCAGCTTGTGGGGGTGGGACACCTCTGCTGCTTCCCCCCCTCCCTCCCAGCCGCAGCCATTGCTGCCCGGAAAAGGCACAGGAAAAGAAAGCGAGCAGAAACATAGCTCTTGCTGGGGCGAAAGAGCTGATATCTTTTAAATTTGTGCAGTCCTCTTTATATTTTTATAACTTAGTCAAAATCTTGTTAAACTCTTTGTGTTGTTTTAAAGTCTGTTAAAAATATTATTTCATTTTTGCTTTAGTTTCTGTAATTTAGAAAGAAAGTTCTGAGAATCATTGGAAGTTGTTTTTTTTTTGTCCCATTGTTTTTAAAAGCTTCAATTGATTATATTCAAAATTGAAGGTTTGAGAGTTTGCTATTCCTTAAAAGGCTGTGGCTTGTGTAAGGAAGCATACTTTCTTCCTTGACCTTCTCCATTCTACTCTCAAGAAAACCTTCCATCTCCTCATGATAAGCAGCAGTCCAGGGGGCAGGTGGACAATTTGTTAGTTCTTTATCTGGAAAAACTACCAGCTATAAATCAATGCTGGCTGCTGTTCGCTGCCACAATCACACATCTCTGCTTGTTTGGGGACATCTGGTCCATCATTGAATCTTACCTGGATGCCCACTCTCATGAAAAAAAGTTTAACCAATGTTTTTAGAATTAAAATAAGTGTGTTTTTTAAAGTGATTTTATTTCCCTTTAAAGCAGCACGTTAGTCAAATAACCATCCCAAAAATCAGAAGGCCATTAACTTCAGCATGCTACAGTGCACTTCCCACAACAGTTTTGGATACCTAATACAAAAAATGCCATATTAGCTGAGAACTCTGCCCCTGTGGCAAAGGGCCATTGAAACTATAGCTCAGATCCTGCTATATTGCATCTTCTATAAGGACTCATGGCCTCAATTTATAACACCTCATGTAATAAAATATCCAGGAAATACTGATCTCTCTTACATACAACTACAGTTGTCAGATCAATATAAATAGTTTCTCTGAATGTGGCCAAATTCTGTTTTGCTGTATGCAGAATTAAGCAGACTCTGACTGCCCACTGATAATCCACCATGAATCGTTATATATTGTGTCTTTTATTTTTGTTTTTACTATTATTATTTTTAATGCTTTTTATTTGTAGTGCTGATCTGTGACCATAATAAACATTGATTGATTGATTTCATTAGAGTCCAGGGAATAGAAAAGGATCTAATAATCTCTTAAATATATCACTTACATTCTAGATAGCACCTCCTGAAGGACCAGATGCCAAACTGAGAATGGTGATAATTACTGGACCACCTGAGGCACAATTCAAGGTAACATTTTATAGTTTCTAATGTTCTTTCTTTGTTTATAGTGCAAAGATATGCAAATAACATGTCACCCTCTTTTGCAGTCCTCGGTAGCCTCCCAATCATCAACCTAACATTTGTGACAAATTATCAAATATGTGATTTCATTTCATTTCTAGATCATGGGAAGGAAAACTCTCTGGCCATAAGAAAGGCTCTCAACTGCTTAGTTTTCCTGTACCTGGGATAGAGAAACAATGGCTATCTCTAACTATAGCATTTTGGATACCCAAAAAAGCTGTGCACTGCTACATTTCTGAACAGTTTCAACATTCTGCTTGAGTTAGATAATCAGACACTACTAAGTTGCTTATAAATTCAAAAATGCTGCATGGTAAACTAAAACTGCTATTGTGATTTTAAAGGTGTAAATGTTGAGGATAATTGGAGAACTTAATTCTGTTAAAAGATGACACCAGTGCCAAAATTGCACAATTTAACTCTGTTAAATAAAGGCCACATAAAGTCTTTAATACAATAGTAAGATATGAAGGATTTTTCTACATTTCAAACAGTTGCCTGAGGCAACCAATGGTTTGGAATTAATTAAAGTTTCAGATATGTTATGCATGAAGCAAAATGTGCCCATATTTCTTCATTTATGGACAACTTGTAATAATATTTATTACTGGGCATTTTTTGTTGCAACATTCAAATTGGAGATTATATCTTCCAAAAAGCTGGTTTTAAAAAATATTGAGAGGCATGTTCTATTGATCACTGTGCCGTTGGTTGCCTGCAGATTAATCTCTGGAAAATCTGCTCCAATGTTCCATTATCCTTATAGGAAATCACATTCTAATATTCTTGAGCTAGTTGATAAGGGGGGGAAATTGTTTAAACTTCTTAAGGTTTGGGATTTATTTATATTGTTTGATATTGGAAAATGAAAAGAATGGAATGATGAAAAAACCCTATAATCTTATCTTTATGCACTATATTCTGGAATTTAGTGTTTGGTAATATTGACTTATTTTTATTTAATTTTTTTTTACTTAAAGGCCCAAGGGAGAATCTATGGGAAACTTAAGGAAGAAAATTTCTTTGGACCTAAAGAAGAAGTGAAACTTGAAGCTCATATAAAAGTGCCATCCCATGCTGCTGGTAGAGTTATTGGCAAAGGTGGCAAAACGGCAAGTATTAGAACATGGAAAAATATTTTACCAGATAATCTTATAAAACAAAAATGTCTGATTTGAGGCCAAGGAACAGACTCTCCTCTCCCAAAGCTAGCTAGCAAGCCTGCTTGTATGTTTGTGTACTTATTTCCTAGCTGCCATGTATGTGTCCTGTCCAACTTTATAGATTCTGGGTGACAAATTCCAATCAAAATAACATAGCATAAAATTATTTATTTTATAATAATAATTATTTAATAATTTTTAAAGAAGATATTTGATTGATAACTAGGATGCTGGCAGCAACCCGTATCAACCATCAATGCCAGTCAATAATATTTGTGATACATTTTGAAATGTTCAGTTGACTGAGTTTCATGTTTAATGAATAAAAGAGATATAAAAAACACATATGAAGATTTAAAAAAAATCCACACCACAAAAATGTTCAAATGTTCTCTTAAACTGCCAGACTGTTGTAGTTCTGTGGAAAAATAGGATTGTGTGGACTATAGGTACTCCTCAACTTACAACAATTCATTTAGTGACCGTTCAAAGTTACAGTGCCACTGAAAAAAGTGACATGATCATTTTCACACTTATGACATTTGTAGCATCCCCATGATCATATCAAAATTCTGATGCTTGACAGTGATCCCCATTTGCAACCTTCTGACAAGCAAAGTCAATGGGGGAAGCCAGATTCAGTTAATAACCGTGTTATTAATTTAACAACGGTAGTGATTCACTTAACAAATGTGACAAGAAAAATTGTAAAATGGG
>AZIM01002480.1:89767-100862 GCA_000516915.1 Ophiophagus hannah
GGGCAATATGCTGTCTCTGTAAACCACTTAGAAAGGGCTCTAAACCACTGAAGCGGTAGATAAGTCTAAGTGCTATTGCTATTTCATTCAGCAACCATTCAAAGTTGTGATGGTGCTGAATAAGAGATATTTATAAGCCCACTTACATTACATAATGTAGGAATAATAATACAATAGTCTACCTGTTAGGTTTGGATGGAGATTTCTAATTAAAACCCTGTTGCCATAGCACTGATACAAAAATTAAAATGAAAGGAGGTGGAATACAACTTTGCTTTATACCTTGTAAATAGTTATTCCATTGCATGAACAGAACCTGTGAATTAATGCAGAGGTTTTTTTGCTGTTTATTATATGAACGATAGCAACAACCACAAAAGATTGTTAATGAAGTTTTTTAGTTTTGTGTGTGGGTTGATTCAGCAGTTGCATGCTAGGGAAAGACCTGAAACATTCACTCCAGGCAACGTCTAAAAATAATTTCCTATCAGATTTAGGTTTCATATAATTCAAAATTTAAGGTCACTTTAAATGCTTTTTTATATTATAGAAGAATAACCATTGGAAGATACTTTGGGGGTCATCTAGTCCAACCCCTACTAGGAAGAATTTACACCATTTCAGACAAATGGTTGTACAAACTCTTAAAAACTTCCAATATTGGAGCATTACAACTTCTGGAGGCAAGTTGTTCCGCTTATTATTTGTTCTGTCAGAAAATTTTACCTTAGTTCTAAGTGGCTTCTCTCCTTGATTAGTTTCCGTCCATTGCTTCTTGTCCTGCCTTCAAGTGCTTTGGAGAATAACTTGACTCCCTCGTCTTTGGGGCAACCCCTTAGATATTGGAGCACTGTATTATGTCACCCCTAATCCTTTTCATTACATTAGACACCCAATTCCAGCAACCGTCTTTATGTTTTATCCCCCAGACCCCTAATCATTTTTGTTGTTTTTCTCTTTATTCTTTTCCAGAGTCTCATATCCTTTTTATAGTATAGGAAAACTGGATGCAGTATTTCAAGTGTGGTTTTACCAAGGTATTATAAAGTAGCATTAAGACTTCAGGTGAACTTGATTTTATCCCTCTTAATGCAGCCTAGGACTGCATTGGCTTTTTTAGCAGCTGCAGCACACTCTTGGCTCCTATGTAAATGGATTATCCTGTAGGATTCCAAAATCCCTCTTCTGGTTTCTACTATTGAGCCAGATACCACCTATATCCGTGATGGCAAACCTATGGCATGCGTGCTGGAAGTGGCACGCAAGAAGTCGCCCAGAAGTGCCCCACTGCACATGTGCGCGTGCCCCTCCGCCAGCCAGCTGGTTGTTGGGTATCTGTCACGCATACGTGGGAGGAGACACGTGTGTGGGAGATGTGCGTGCATGCAGAGGCATGCACTGTGCGGGGGGGGGGTTGCGTGCGCATGTGCAGAGGCGTGTGCATGTACAGAGGCGTACGATGCAGGGGGCGTCATCACACATGCATTGCATTATGGGTGCAGGCACGCAAGTGAGTGCATGCATGCATTTTTGCACGCAACGTGGAAAAGGTTTGCCATCATTGACCTATACTGTACCTGTGTATTTGGTTTTTCTTGCCTAAATTAAGAACAAACATTTTCTGATAGCTCTGCAAAGAATTCTGCTGAAGCCCTATTTGATACTTGAATAGGGAAAAGGGGAAAGTAATTTAAAGAACTCTAAGTGCAATTTTTCAACTTGATGAAATAGTATCCTGTTAATTATTTTAGGAAAAATAGAGATAATTTAGAAGTCAACATCAATTTGTGGAAATCTAGGTGCTGTGGGAGCAGTTTATTTTCACTACATCTTGCACAAAACTGTTACACCTGCAACTATTTTCTAGATACTTTGAATATCAGCAGGAATGATACCAAAGTAAATTTTCTCTACATTGAGTTTCTATTATTGGAACGTACTAGATTTTTCAGGGGTAACTAACAGTTGGCATTAGAAAAAATATACCAAAATAAAATTGAGATTAATTTTAAAAATATTTCAAAGCAATTTTATTTAACTTACTGATGACGTAAGTAGCACAGCAATCAATATCGAAACAGCCACTATCCCCAAAGACCCCAATGTCAATAGGAATTATTTCAAATAACTATTATCCATGTTAAAAGCTTTTGCCTTTGCAACAAGAGCCAGTGTCTTTCCCACAGGCCATTACTTCCCATTGATAAGTTCTATTGCAGGTAGTCTTCTATTTAATGACCACAATTGAACCCAAAATTCCTGTTCTAAGCAGATACCACCTATACCCGGCAAATTTTGCCCCATTTTATGACCTTTNNNNCCACAGTTGTTAAATGAATCCCTGCAGTCAGTCAATAACATCGTTAAGTGAATCTGGCTTCCGCATTGACTTTGCTTGTCAGAAGGTTGCAAAAGATGATCACATGATCCTTGGATAGTGCAACCAGTAAACATGAACCATTGCCACACATTCAAATTTTGTTCATGTGACCTTGGGATGCTGCAACAGTTGTGAAAAACAATTCTAAATCACTTTTTAAGGTGCACTGTAATTTTGAATGGTCACAAAATGAATAGTTGTAAGTAAAGTACTACCTGTACTTATCAATAGTACCTAATGATGACAATTGGTAGGTAGTTGCAGGTTGATGTGCTCCATTTCGTCTTGTTCTTCCCAAGAATTGGCTCAGTAACTCAGCTGACCAAAGAATTTTTTGTGCAGAGTTCTTTCTGATCCTTAGATGTGAGGTTAAATCACTGCAGTTTAGAATCTAGCCCAAACACAAAGTCATCAGGTAAAGATTCTGGAACCATCTGTGTCAACTGATCGTCATGAGAGCGGAGTGTCCACAACTTTTCCAACTCGTAGATTTCTCGTGTCTCTGGCAACATGAAATGGACTACAATATTGCCTGCAAGATGATGGAACAGTACAGTAAATAAAGAATGAGATTAGTACATCTGACCCACTTCAAGTTAAGTACCTTCCATAGTGTGGCATTCCACGTAAGGAGGAATGGCAAGCACCAGTTTCTATATGTGTTGGTCATATTAAATTAGGTTTCGGGATCTTAAAAAGCCAGACCATATTAGAACAAGTTGTCCTTGATTTACAACTACGACTGGGACTGGGACTTCCTGTCACTAGGTAAAGCATCACATAATTATATCACTTAGCAATGAAAGTTCTCATAGTACAAATCTGCAGTTGTTAGGCCAGGTCAGCACCATAATTGGAGGAGGACCTCATGCTGCTTCTGCCCTGCCATGCTCCGCCCACCTAGTTCCCCCCATCTCTGTTCTCTTGAATTCTTCCACCTTGAACTCTGCCTCATATCCCTGCTGCCCACAGCCAACCTTTTGTCACACACTAATAACGGTAGTCCTCATAACTGGCCATTCAACCACTGTTGGAAGTTACAACAGTGTAAAGCAATTTTGGCCATTGTAAAATGTGGCACCCCTCCCTTCCACAGTGATGTGGCCATATTTTGGGTTTGGTAACTCTCACATTTACGACTGACTGTAGTGTCTATCATGTGACCCTTTCTTTGGGCCAGTTCACAACAATATGTCCTTTAGGAGAATGGACTCAGATTTACAAGTGTATTATGGGTAGCCCTTGACTTACAACCACAACTGAGCCCACAATTTATGTTGCTAAGTGAGTTTTGCCTCATTTTACGACTTTTCTTGCCATGTTTGTTAAGTGAATCACTGCAATTGTTAAATTAGTAACACAGCTGTTAAGTGAATCTGGCTTCCCCCACTGACTTTGCTGGTCAGAAGGTTGCAAAAGGGGATCACATGACCCTCTGGGACACTACGACCATCATAAATGTGAATCAGTTGCCAAGCATCAGAATGTAAATCATGACCACGCTGCAGCAATCATAAGTGTGAAAAACTGCCAAAAGTCCNCTAAATAAACTGTTGTAAGTTGAGGATTACCTGTATTCACGTAACATAAAAATAGTTGTAAAATTGGGTCTGGTCACATGAGTGCCTCAACCTACCATCATTACAACATAAATCAAAATTCCCAATTGCAGCCTTAGGTTGAGGACTACTGTATGTAGCTTTGAATAATTTTCTTCAATAAATACTAAGTAAGATGTTGTTTTTTGACTTATTTGTTTAATTGGGTTCTCTTGTATCTAGTTTTATGATTTGTGTGGAAAACAGATTAAGTTTGAGATCGTATTTATGAAAATTTAAAGATACTCACAAAGTTAAGCACCACTGTAATTAACTATGTGAGTTTTATAAAGACTGGTGTGACGGGCTTGTATACAAGAGCCAGGAGAATCTTGTTTGATTGTACTTGAAGATTAAAACATGGTTTTTATTAAGAGTGAGCAGATTATTCATATGATCCATTTTTTATTAGAACCTAGAAATCATCCAGAAATCTATTAGAAGAAACAATTGCCTCTTCAGTTGAATCCTGGTTTTAAATTCTCTGCATTTATGTGTACATGCATGTATGCATACAACTGATGGCAAAGACACTTTAAAATCCAAATCCATGACCACAACTTTGCAATAAATCTGATAGCTAATAACAAATTATATTGTGTTCACATAAGCATTAAAGCAGCAACAGCAGTCACAAAATTATCAGATTCATTTATCAATTTTTCTAAGAACTAAGTAAATCAATTAATACATGAACATTGGATTAAAGATGGTAATTGGAACCACTCCCAACAAAATCCAGAAGGGCTATAATTAATACTAAAATAATTTTAGGGGCAAGTACAATCTATGGATTATAATGATGACATTCAAAGTAAATTAAAAATACTTGAAATCGCAAACAGTTCCAAGAGGACTATTAAATCACCTTATCTTATAATTTCAAATTTTCTTAATATTGGAAAGTTTAATAGAATTTTATGCATTAATTTAAAGGATTTCATTAATACTATGTTAATTACTACACTTGATGAGAAATTATTCAGTGTCATTTGAAAGAAAATTGAAACTTATGACCAATTATATTGTAAATTACATTAAGCAGAAAGAAGTTTTTGATAAATTGCACCCCTGAATCCACATTTGCAATATATTTAGATTAATAAATTACCATGATTGTATTGCAAAAACAATATTGTAAGAAATTACTTCACATATCTCTTGGGTCAATCAACCTCTGAGTTCAAAGATAATATGCTAGTATGCAAACTCAAATGTCATTTGTCATTATGGCAAGCATGGGCAATCCATAGCCCTTTGGAACCTTGTGTTATGGTTTCCAAACCACCTCAAGTCTGAAACTCTGACAGTGAGGTAAATAATGCAAAATAAGAATGGGAATACAAAATCTCTGGGAGATGAAGCATCCCCTTAGTTTGTAAAATCAATCATATATAACCTGATTTTTGGTCTGATTGAGAACCTTGGTGGTTGTATGGAAAAGCAAAGAGGTAGCACAGATCATGCCTAAGTAAACTCTACACTGTGCCAAGGATTCCCAATGCTCCCCAATGTACATAATGGAACTGAGTAAGCTTAAATATGCTAACAACTAGAATACATTTGGCAAAAAAGAAAAAGAGAAGATGACCGGACACAAGCTAGAGCTGCTAAAGTCCTACCTCATGGCAGTTAAGAGTGAAGAAACATAACTATTTTTCTGCCCTTACTGCGTCTGCCAATAATTGCCCAGTGACCCTGTTTCAATGATTCAGAGGGAATAATACCAAAGTTCATCTAAAGTGGTTAAGGAATATGATGCATGTGGGCTGTGGCAGATAAAGTCATGCAAATTCACTCTTCATAATTAAAGCAGAATCTGTGGAAGTGATGGGGGCTATTTCTGCAAGTTGCCCTGAGAAGTTTGAGCCTGTGGAACCTGAGGAAATGGACAAGGTTTTCTCGGCTGCTAGTATAGCCACTTTTGTATTAGATCCATATGCTTCCCATTTTTTAAAGAGCAGATGCTGGATTGGATTTGGGAAGGGGATAGTTTCCTCCTTGAAAGAGGGAGTGGTCCCACCAGCTCTTAAAGAGGTGGTAGTGCACCTCCTCAAAGGACCATTGCTCAACTCAACAATTTCACCCAGTATCCAATCTTCCCTCCTTAAGGAAGAATATGGAGAGAATGGTCTTGTGGCCGCTGCAGAGAACCTTGGCTAAAGCAGATTATCTAGCACTCTTTCAGTTATATCACTGGGCTGGCTCCAGGAGTTGGGAGTGAGTGACACTGCATTGTGCTGGTTCTCCTCCTCCCAGGGTCAGTTTCAATCAGTGTTGATAAGCAGGAGATCCAAGGCTATGGCCTCTATTTTGTGGGGAGCTTAAGGACTCAGTTATCTCTCCTCTGTTATTTAACATTTACATGAGGCCACTGGGTAAGGTGGTCTGGGTGAGATATCATTAATATGCAGATGGCACTCAGGCTTCTATCTCTATTCCATGCCCCTTGAATGATGCTATGCTGTGTCTAGAGGATGTTTGAGTCTAAATGAGGGAAACAGGCTCTGACCCAATCCTAGCAAAATGGAGTGGTTGTGGGTATTTGGACCTTCCACAAGCAAGTTCTTCCATCTTTAGATGGGATGGGATGACACTACTCCAGACAAATCCCATAAGCAATCTGAGGGTCCTCCTAGACTCACAGCTCCTTGAAGGGCAGATAGCAGCTGTGACTAGGAAAGGCTTTTCACACATTCAGGTAGGGTGCCATTGGCACCCCATCCTGGACCAGGAGGCCCTGCTCGTTCATTCCCTTGTTAGCTCCTCTTTAGATTACTGTAATATGCTCTACATAGGGCTGCCCTTGAAGAACATTTAGAAACTTCAACTGGTGCAAAATGCAGCTGCACAGGTAATAAAATGGTATTGGATATACAGCACATTTAACACTTTTCTATGAGCTGCACTGGTGGCGGGTGCAATACAAGGTGCTGGTTGTCACCTTTAAAGCCCTACATGGTTTGGGACTGGATTATCTGAGGATTTGTCTTTTTCAAAGAATTTCTACCCATTCAATCTGATCCAACAGATTGGACATATTGCGGATCCCATCAGCCAGAGTGTTAAGTAATGAGAACCAAAAGAAGGCCTTTTTCTGCTGTAGCCTCTGCCTTCTGGAATATTTTGCACTCAGAGATTAGAATGGTACCAAACCTGTTGACTTCTTGCAAAGCTTTGAAAAATTGGCTATGTACCTGGGCCTGAGACTCAGAATGTGTTAAGGACTTGTTCTTGGCTTTACTATTAGCTGATTAATCATCATAGCCGCTGTTTGTATTTTTTATTTTGTGAATGTTTTTATTGTTTTGTTTTAAAACAATTCAACAATAAAAACACTGTTGAATAATTAATTTTAAGTAATTATATTTTAATTATTCTATAATTGTATACACCCAGAGTTGGGCAGCTACAGAAATGAATGAATGAATGAATGAATGAATGAATGAATGAATAAAATCACTTGTATTCTCTATTTTATCAATAATAAAATATTTACCAAAATCAATGCATAGCCAGTCATCAGTCTCTTTTCCTTCTATCAGAACATGAGGATCAGTATCATTCTTCATATGCTTGTACTGGAAGACAAGTACAAATAAAGATATAGGTTACTTTCCTGTGAATATCTGCGCACATATAAAAAATAAACAGAATTCATTTAAACTGTTGGGACTTCTGGTGAGATTGTGACACAGCAGGCTGCATGTACATGAGCTCTATGTGATAATTTTCTTTTATAAATATAGGATGGGAGGTTTTCTTAACTGAAGCATCAGTATCAGCTGTGGTTTGACCTGGTAAGCTATGTTTATTGCAGAAGCACTGTATGCTGACAACTAAGAATATAAAATAAAGCTGGAACTCCCAAATGTTTTATCACATAAAGCTAATTTTAGGTCTACTATAATACAGGCAGCCAGTTAATAAAGTTGAGAGTACTTACTGCAGGTGGATGGAAGAATGTTTGAGAACATAAAGAGTAGCAGGTCTATTACTATTCTTATTATTACTTAAATACTTAAAAATTGTCCTTACAAGAAGTGGCCATGGTTGATTACAATTGAGCAGAGACTGGAATAGTACAAGATTACAAATAGGATGGAAACCAAGCCAAGGTCACATTTTACCCCCCTCCAAGACCTTCATCTGACTCTTAATGACTCAAGTATCCCAACTGAAGGCCCTATGATAAAGTCATTGCATGACTGGTCATTAGGGCTTCACTGCACATTTACAATAGTTGAAACCAGCCACAAAATTTGCCCTTATGAATTAACAAATTCATGTATGGACAATAAATGACACTCCTGCAGAGTGGGACTGGCCAATGTTAGTAGATAAGGAGATTGAGGATCTAAATGACTCTCCAGCTCCAAGCTTAACAATTGAAAATTCTAATGAATCATTATAATTAGGTTTGCTAACATTAACCAACATATTTAGCAAACAAAAACAAGATCTAAATAGACTAGCTACACTTGAGCTCAGGACATCACCACAATGATATCTTTTTTAGCAGAATATAAAGACCTTCTACAAACATTTAAACTGTTCAATTAATCCTACATTTATATCTCGTTATGCAGAAATAGGCCCTATTGATTCAATGAATATTCTAATCCAGTGAGCATAAGATTACTGTATAAAGTCCAACTTCTTTAACGTGTCACATCCTAGTAGGATATGCTAAGATTTTCTTTTAATACCTTTCAAGTCAGTACTGACTCCTAGCAACTGATTGGACAAATCCCTGCAGTTCCTTCATGGCAAGATTTTGGAAATGGTTTGTCATTGCCTCCTTCCATGGGCAGAAAATGTATGACTGGTCTAAGCTCATGGCTGGCTTTATGCCTAAAATGGAACTACAACTCATAGTCACCCAATTTCTATCCTGGTGCTTTAACCACTGCATTAAACTCAACTCTCTATAATTTTTTACCTCCATGTTTTAAACTACTGTCCTCTATCTCCCTGAAAGGATGCATTTCAGTTGCAATGTAATATGAAAAGGTTGAATGCTGGCCATAATTTTCTAGCTCTAGACCATGGGTGTGAAACTCGATTGTGTCACGTGACGTACCACATTTTTTGTCTTTGCAGAGCTGGAGTCGGTGTGGCCTGCACGTGAAACATCTGGCCCTCAGGCTGCCAGTTTGACACCCCTGCTCTAGACAAAGCCCCTGACTCAAATCAATGGGACTTTTTAATCATGAATACTCCAGGGCTCACTCATAACAATGTTTCTATTCGAAGTTTGGTTTAATCTGGATATAATAATATATTAGCAAAATATCCAAACTTGTCTTTAAATTAAATATCTTCACGCACTGCTATTTTTAACATGTGGAGTTGGCCACAATTATCACTATATTTCTGCATTTATTAAGACTTGCTGATCTTGGTATTAGTTATACAGATGAAATATGTTGCCAATAAATATGAAATGCCTTTTAAAATTCAGCAAATGAGAATCATCACCACACAATAACATTCATTAATGTTACAGTAAGAAGATATCTTAATTCAGGCGTGTCCAGCTTTTGGCTTGTTTGAGCCATATTGACCTATGAAGAATGAATTGTCTTGGGACACACACATAAGATATATCATATAATTAATGTATATAAATATCAAACTTCCTTTGGGAGGGTTTTTGCAGGGCTGCATTAATAGCTGTCCAATGCTGCATGCAGCTTGTGTCTTGGGCACACCTGTCTTAAATCATGTTGGCTTATTCCACAAAAATGACCTTGCTGTTTTAGGAACAGTAAAAAATCAGAACAGTTTCTATAAAAATGAAACTTATATTTGCTGAAAAAACATTTCTCTATTATGCTTAATATTTATAAACATTCACTAACAGACTTTATTTCCCAAGCAATCAAAACTAATCCTTCTTTAGTTGCAGCTTAGAAATACTATCTGCTTCGATTAGCCAGCACTCATATTGCAGCATCTACTACTCTCATCTCTTAACTGGCCATCCAATTGTAGCTCGTAAAATTTTTTCCATATCTCTAAAAGAAAAAAAAATGCTGTACCGTTTTAACCAAATATTGTGCCATGGCATGAAGGTGTCTTGTAGAAGATCCACTGGCAATTATAAAATAATTGCTGTATTTTATTTCTGGAGGCAAATTGATAACACAAATATCTTTGGCATTTTCTTGTCTCATAAGTGATACCATATCATCAATACTGAATACTGAAGGAACAGGGTCTGAAAGAGATAATGCGTAAATGTAAATTATGCAGAAAGGTAAGAGGTGAAAGATCTTGAACTAATGAACAGGTAGAAGAAACAGTTCTCAATCCCTTTCTCTCCACAATAGCCTTTGTTACACCTAGGATGAACATCCAATTTTCTAAAAACTGCGAAGTCTTAAGAAGGGAAGGTATATAAAATCATAATTTGTTGTCATCCAGGATTGGCAGGAGTTGAATCTATGTAAGGTATATTCCTACATTTCTACCACTCCAGTTTCCACTTAATGATTGGCAGCGTTGTTATCTGTGTTGCTATTTACCCACTGCCCTCTGCAAGCCATCTCCCCCCCCACCCCTAGGTTTACATAAAGTATTTTTTGGGCTGATCATCAGGGCTTATAAGGATCGGTCGGTTTAGCTGGAAGCCACGAATTTAGTCTGCAACACCATCACCACCGTGCAAAGTCGCCCTATTTCCACTGATTTACATCTCCCAGAGCCGTGAGGAGAAAATAAAATACATCGCTTGCTTCATCTCCAGCCAGCGGCATCTACCGGAGGCTACTAAAGCCCTTCCACTAAACGGGGCGCAAGGTCGACTTGGCCGCGACATTTCTTCACTGAGGGACTCCCAGCTCCAACGATACCTGAACTGACGCTCGATTCCTGCTCATCTCTATCCGCTTCTTGCACGTGTTGAAGAAGAGCTCCGGCTCCTTCTTCTCCACCCGACAGCTCAGATTTCTCTACGGTGCTAAACGTTCGTAATCCTACCAGGGAGATCCACGAGGGAAAGAAGGGAGTTGCCGCGGCCTCTCGGGTCACGGCATCAAGCCATCCTTGGGCACCTTTGGGGCTTCCAGGGGCAGCAGCGCTTCCCCGAGACTTCAGCGTCTCCAACAGCCGC
>AZIM01002480.1:103639-118495 GCA_000516915.1 Ophiophagus hannah
TAACATGGTTGTTAAGTGAATCTGATTTTGCCATTGATTTTGCTTGTCAGATGGTTGCAAAATGACCACATGATCACGTGACTTTGGACATTGCAACCATCATAAATATGAGAATTGACAAGCATTGAATTTTGATCAATTGACCATAAGGATGCTACAATGGTCATAAGCATGAAAAATGATCGTGTCACTTTTTTTCAGTATAATTTTGAATGATCACTAAATGACCTGTTATAAGTCGAGCCTTACCTGTAATTTTCAAACTAATTTTAAAACTCATTAACTTGAAGCTGACTGAGTATACAAGATGAAGGAACTTTGGATTGAAGCAGGATCCTAGCATGCTGGCACAGAAATAATTTCCTTTAAATTCAGTAGAATTCATTGCAAGTTTAAATTGCTTAGTAAAAGAAAAACAATCAACCAAGCAGACATTTATTGAATCTCAGGAGTAAATAATTTTATTTATTCATTTATTTATGCTTTTCAGGCAATATTGATGCCCAGTGACTGCCTAGACAAATCTCTGCAATAATGTAATATGTTGATATATAATACCCATTATAATGCATGTGTTGTATCTGTTTGGTTAGATATACATTTTTCTCTTGAATAGCAGGAAACAGAAGTTCACTTTAATGTGGGCCAGGTGTTCACAATAAAAAAAATGACAATAAAAGTTATCTCATCTTATACATTGTTCATTAACTGATACATTATAGTATATTCAAGATAAGCAACTAAAATATTATATTTTCTTGATGTTCTGATATTTTATAATTTCAAGTGAATTGAACAATAGCTTTTATTTTGTATGTAATGCAAGTTTGCCATCTTTCCTCCCTTTTTAAGAGCGTTCCTACAGAATTGCAGTTCAGGGTAAAGCTTGAAATTTTAACATGCGATTTTAAAATGTTAGTCTGAAGAATTAGACAATCCCCAGCTTGCTTTTCAGCAGAGGATCTCTCTCATTGCCTCTTGGGAAAAGAACAGCCTTGACATTATTGAAGTAAAAAACACTTAGTCCTTCTCTGGATTTCCCTTGACCTGATTTTCTTTCAATAGGTTTATATTCTTTATATCTCCTGAAAAGAATGCGAGATCAAGTTATTAAAAGGTTTTCCTGTTGTATGAACAAAACCCTATAATTCCTGGGTTGCATTATTGTAAATTGTTATTGCACATTTATATTTGTGAAAAAATTGGTGGGAGAAAACTTTTAGTATAGTTCTAGATAACAGTTGCTGAGAATATATATTAGGGTGAAAGGAGAGAGACACCAAAAAAGATAACCTATTTTGTGCTTATAGAAATGTACTGCATCACTAATGGAATATACTACTGTAGAAAGTTTTCAGAGTTCTTCCATAAAGAAAACAATATTATGCCATTACGAGATATATTCTTGTTGTGTAACCTTTTAAAAAGTAGGGACAATGGGAATATTGCAGTTACAGACTTAAACTTGTAGGAAGCAACTATGGTTCAAATTGTCATTCACTCCTGACACTGAGGATCTGTGGGGTCATTAGTATTCTCTGAGCTTGGTTGTTTCCTTGCAAACATTTTATTTCCCAACTAAGTAACATCATCAACTGCATCCTTTTTGCTGATGATGTAAAACTATTCAACACCACCAACAAGGCTGCTACCCTTCAAAAAGACCTTGACTATGTATCAGAATGGTCANATGACCTTGTAGATGACCCCCACTCTGTTAAGGACCTTGGAGTACTCATCTCTAATGATCTAAGTGCTAGAGCTCACTGTAACAACATAGCCAAAAAGCATTAAGAGTTGTTAACCTAATCCTGCATAGCTTTTTCTCCGATAATATTTATTGCTAATTAGAGCATACAAAACATTTGCTACACCAATTCTCAAATACAGCTCTTCTGTCTGGAACCCGCATTGCATATCTGACATCAATACAATCAAGAGAGTCCAGAGATATTTCATGAGAAGAGTCCTCCACTCTTCTACTTGCAACAGGGTACCTTATGCCACTAGAGTTGAAATTTTAGGCTTAGATAACTTAGAACTATGCCGCCTTTGGTCCGACCTAAGTGTAGTATATAAAATTATCCATTGCAATGTCCTACCTGTCAATGACTACTTCAGCTTCACCCACAACAATACATGTGCACACAATAGATACAAACTCAAGGTAAACCTCACCAAACTTGATTTCAGAAAATATGACTTCAGCAACAGAGTGATCAATGCCTGGAATACACTACCTGACTCTGATTCTTCCCCAAACCTCAAAAACCTTAACCTTAGACTGTCTACTGTCTACCTCACCCCATTCCCAAGAAGTCTGTAAGGAGCATGCATAAGCTCACCAATGTGCCTACCGTCCCTGTCCTAATATTCCCTTTTATTCATATCCATTTCATGTATTAATAATCATGTTTATACTTATATTTGTTATATAATACATGCTCGACAAACAAACAAATAAATAATCTTGGCTACATGGGATCGGAGTTTGCTCTCTCTATACAAGTGGTTTTACTCTGTTAGTATTGGTGGGAAAATTGTTAATAGTTTCTTTATTCGATTATTGTTTACTACTTGTAAAGAACAAGAAAGTAAACCATTTCCTTTTAGTAGTGATGATATTACCTAGTTGGGTAATAAAATGTCTGCAAGAAAACAACCAAGCTCAGAAAGCATTAAGGGCCCCACAGTTCAATTCTGAGCTACAAACATTCTCCTCTATTGATTTAGAGATCTCTATGATTTTTGGATTATTATTTTCCACTCCTCAATAGCACACCCAAGTACAGTTGCCTCAACCCCTTATAGAAAAAAGATAGACAAGCTTTGATATTATTCCCATCCCAACAATTATAAATATATTATATGCTCTATTCCAGTAATATTTGGAAGCTTCTATGAATAATTTAACAGTTAGCAGAGAGGGAAAGCTACTGGATTTTTTGCTTTTTTCTATGGGTAAATAGAATCTACCTTCTGTTACAAATGCTTACATCAATATTATTTGAGTTTGAAAATTTTATAAATCACTAAACCAATGATCTGATCGATGTTAATGACTATACCGAACAACTTACTTGTAAAGGAAGAAAGTCAGGAAACTACCAAGCACCACCAAGAAACCGCATGTAATCAGAATTCCTTCTGCTGTTCTTGAAAAGGATGCTTCAGCTTAAAGAATAAATTAAGGAAAACAGAATAAAGGGAACTTAATCAGTGAATAATATAGACTTATAATGGTCTAGATGTTCTACATTGTTTGATATGCAATCACATTGGGTTCACCATACCTGTCTCCTTATTAAAACTAATGTCTTTATTGTTTTTAATATTTTAAAATTATTTTTGTTTTGGGGGTGGGTGGGTATTATTTTGTTAATTGTTTTGTAACTTCATTGTTACCCAGAGTCACAGGAGATGATGGTATATATATTTACCAAATAAATAAATAATATAAAATATAAAGATAAATAAATAGTTCCCCAAACTTATTTCAGTTGAATTACTTCCATTTATTTAGATATTACTTTCTATACTTGACTGAGTTTGAAAGGTAAGCAAGAAATTCTCCCCACAACAACACTGCTTCTCACACAGCACATACAATAATGGTTGAGTCTCTTTCAATCTATATTTCTTCAAATGCAGATATTTGGAAAAGTGTGGCACTAGTAGAATCATTATTCAGATTTGGGCTGATAGTGTTAGGAAGGACCAAGAACTTCAGATGAAAAAGTTTGCTATGCATATTTACCATAAGAAGCACACTTTTCTTTATCTCAATCATTCTGTACTTGTATATTAGTGTAATGTTAGAATATTAAAAGATTCTACCTTTTTACAAGCATTTGTTAATCTGTCAAACATGCAGTATCCCTTTGAGTTGAATATTTAATATCTCTTGAGAAATAACTATGCCAACTTCTGATTTTAAAAAAGGTAGGATTTACCTCCATTGATGGAGATCAAAGTACTTGTGAGTGCTAGACTTGTTGCATCAGCCAGTGTGATGTTGACACAATAGGTTCCAGATTCATTGAAGGTTCTTCTTATGGTTAGGAAACATACATCAGCAACATCAACAGGGTGACATGACTCACTCTGTAACATTGTACATGTGGGATCAGCAATTAATGTGCAGGCATCTGTAGGTAGACTAGGGGGAAGAGACAAAAAGAGATAAGGTAGTTAATCAATTTGGTTGTATAGAACCAATGAACTAATTGATATGTAACTTTTTTATAACTGCCCAAAATGGTTCAGATCTATTATTATTCTTTTTTAAGTATAGCATATATGTATTTAAAATAATATGCCATTTCAGTTCAAACAATAAAGATGACTGAACAGGAGAAGTAAAATATTACAATTACACTATGATCATTATTATTCATAAGGAAGGTAACTCTTTTAAACCTTCTAAAACTATTAATGCTCCAATGAATCTTTCTGTTTATAAATCCTACTACACAGTTTACTGAATATATTACAAAGAAAGCCAGATCAACTGCAAAAGAGAATACTTGGGGCTTTTACATGTGGCAGCCTTTAGAATCTTGTCTGCATCTTGTAAACTGAATCTTGCAAACTGCCTGGAAATAAATCCAGTTTAAGAAAACATCCTCTGGATTTCATCCTTTTTCTCTGCTTTGGCCTGGGAGCAGAATTAACATGGCTCCTAAATGGTGGTTCTCTCCCATACATATCAGAAAACTGTTTTCCCTTGTATCAGCATGTCTTTTGAGGACATTTTCCTATTCTTTCTTTAACTTGGCTAGAAGGAAAAATTGGCAGAACTTTTGTCAAACTCAAAGGAAGGAAGGAAATTTCACCTTTCTGCTAATACAACACACACAGTCTCTCACACACACATTTTAGTCTTCCTGACACTTACTGTAAACTATAAGGGAAAGTCTTGTCAATTTCTAATTAAAAGTCTTGTCAATTTTTACTTAAAAAGGAAAAAAAAGGCCAGCATTTCACCATTTCTCTGCTCAGGCCTCAAGGCTACAGCCAAGTACACACTGGTATTAATCATATCCAACCCACCTCTATTTTTTTCAGTATCAGTCATGGTCAGCTAGATGCCATCCCTTGCTGAGGAACAGAAGATAAATCAGGTGCCAAGGTACATGATTTATCTACACAAATAGTATGGTTCAACTGTCTCTAGCCCAATGCCAGTCCTGTAAGGTAGGACAGTTCAGGAAACAGATCAGGTCAGCATTATAAGAATGATACTTCATTGTTCTAAAATCCAATAACAGAATATTGAAAACCTGACAGAGTTGTCCCTTCCTATATCAAAGATAATCATGGTAGGGTTATTTTAAGTTTCTTTCTCGTGCTTTCTCTTTTCCCAGGATGAATAGGGGTTTCATTTCCCATAATTGTATAAATGCATAATGTTTTCAATATTATCTTTATATTCCTCTGCATCTAATACTATCCATCCATTCTGGACTGCAGCTGTCTTATTTCTCAGTCTCTGTGTGCAGCAATACACTGACACAATGAACCACAGAAAGACAATTCAATTATACTGGTATTCCTTCTATATAGAGCTGTTTCAGTTAGCTGAGAGGAATTATTTAAATATGTAGTAAAAGATGCCTGAATATGTAGGAGGGTTTTTTTAAAGAAAAGCTATGAGTATATGGAAAATACGTTGTGTTGTGTTGTGGGAGGGGATGCACGGAGGGATCCATATACAATCTCATTGTATACATGTTGTACTCTGACAATAAAGGTAATAATAATGAAAAGCATACCTTCCTTGACAGGTTACTATGAAATCAACCATGGAACTTCCAACTTGAGTAGCTGTCATCTGGACACTTGTCATTTGGACAATGTTTACCTCAAGGATTCCCTCTGTCAAAAATAAGCCACTGATAACATACCAAGATTTCTTAAGTGCAAAATTTGACAAGGAAAAGAAGTATTTTTTCTAAATCTTAAGTGCAAGAGAACTAGCTTATAGTTTCTTGTTGACAATAGTTTCTGATTCTTAGATGCAGCAATAGGCAGAGTCATCAAATCTTATTTGTTCTTGGTCATTGTGTTTGTGTTTTTGTTTCAGACAGTCAACCAGAAAAGTTCATTAAAAATTTTTTTTTGTTGACATGTAATTATTACAGAGAGAAGTTCAGGCATTTGACAATTTAAAGCATCTCAGATCATTAGATGTTTAAATTCCAGCCCCAAAGAATGACATGAATGATTCATAATATATAACCAAAATACTAAAAAGATAGGTCTGAAGCTATGGGTAGGTTTTTTATTGTTGCAAAAAGATAATAGTGTCTGATTATTATTTTTTTAAAAAAAAAAACAGCAACAGAATTACTCCCTGTCTTCCACACCACCACATAGTAAGTTACAAATCAGAATTTTTTAAAAAAATTATTGTGGTCAGTTCCAATAAACTAAATCCATGGATTGAGGTTCTTTAATACTGTGTATTTGTATTGTATAAGGCTGACTTCAGGTTCTTGCAAAAAAAAAAAATGGAGTAGAATTTGAGAATTTTGTCCACTATTTCTGCTAAGGATATGTACATCATTATATTCAGAGTGTTACTTTAAGATTAGAATTCATCTTTCTTTTAAATTAAATATGGTTTTTTTTAACTCAGTGGTATATTCATCTTATTTTCAGAATGACTCCTTAAGTTGAACTTGCTGTATCAATCCAGGGATTGTACTTTTCCTGAACAAGATGATAAAATTGAACACAGCAACAATAATACTACATACTGAAATTTGGGTAAAAGTCATGTGTATGGTGATACTTAGGCAAAGTGACCCAGCCAAACACAAATATTACTCATGAGCTATTTAGTTAAATATTCCACAAAGGATAATTCATAGAGTTGGGTCCTTTCTATGAATGGAAGAACTCTAGTGGACAAAAGGAGTCTTCCTCCAATGGAAGAAATCCTACTGTACAAAGAAATCTCTTTTTGTTCATGGATGCAAATCTTTAGCTATAACACTATTGATAATATGATTTTCAAAGCAAACAAAATAATGCTATTTTAAATCTTCATTTCAAAATGGATTCTACAAAGCTTTCAGCCCTTTATTTACAGAAAAATTCTAGCATAGCAGGAACCCAAAAGCCATTTTAATTATGTAATGAATGTGAAACACTTCACATACTCTCTATCAAAATGATATTTGTTGCTTACTGATGTAGATGCATACCTAGAATGGTAAGTGTTGCTTTGTAAGTTCCATATCGAGTGATACTGCACCTTTCAACAGGAGGCTGTCCTGTTGGCACATCGGTTAAGTTAGGGAAGGTGGGAGTTGTATTAAAAGGCAATTGGGTAGTGAATGCTAAAAGAAAGAAAGACAAGCATTGTGAAAAGACTTTTTAAATTTGCATCTTAGAGCAAATTTTTTTTGAACACTCTGTTTATAGCAAGATAAAAGATATATTACATTTATTTGGCCATCCTATTTTAATACAGAGATCTACACTAATAATGGAGAATATTTATAGCTCAGGATTGACCTGAAGGGTCCTTGAAGCTCTCTGAGCTTGGTGGTTATTTTGAAGATGTTTCATTGCCCAAACTAGGTAACATCATCAGTACTAGTGACTATCACTGATGAAGTTACCTAGTTTGGGTAATAAAATATCTGCAAGAAAACAAGCAAGCTAGAGAGCACCAAGGACGCCTCATATACCATACACCTGTTCTTAGGAATCAAAGCTATGATCACTATGAGGAAAATCACTCCATTTATTAACAAATAGTTCCCTTTGGAATAAACAGTCCTACTGTTGCCTCTTGCCTTTTAAGTCACTTGATTTTGGCATTATATACCTGTGTTTTCCTGTTCTTTTAGAGATTTATGCATCGGAAGTTTAATCCAATCAACAGAAGTGGAAAGCTTCTTTAATTACTTACTTACTCATTTGTTTATTTATTTATTTATATTGTATGGCATCTATCAACATAAAAATAAATCACACTCTTCCCACCAAGATACTCTCCCAACTGTTAATATCACGACTCAACTCCATCCTAACCCAGTGCTTGGGAGAAAAAACAGTCTTCAAAACTTTCTAGAAGACTAAAAGAATAAAGCCCTCCCAAATCTCAGTGAGACGTTCTTCCAAAGAACTGGTGCACCTATGAAAAAAGTTCCATTCAAGGATCCATTGGATGACATCATCCACAGGAATAGAATGCAACCACCTTGTCCAATCTAGTAAAATGAGAAATTGCCTTCAGAGAGAAGCAGTCCTGCAAATACCGTATAGGTAGTCCTCAACTTACATCCACAATTGAGCCCAAAATTTATGTTGTTAAGCAAGGCAGTTGTTAAGTCCCATTTGTTCCACTTTATGATCTTTCTTGCCATAATTAACTGAATCCCTACAGTTGTTAAGTTAGTAACACAGTTGTAAAATTGAATCTGGCTTCCTCATTGATTTTGCTTGTCAGAACGTCGCAAAAGGTAATTGCGTGACCCTGGGACACTGCAACTGTCATAAATATGGATCAATGAGCATAGAGCTGTAAGGGACCTTGAAGGTCTCCTGGTCCAACCCCTTGTTCAAGCAAGAGACCCTATACTATTTCAGACAAGTGATTCTCCAGTCTCTTTTTTAAAACCTGAAGTGATGAAGCACCCACAACTTCTGATGACAAGCTGTTCCACTACTTAATTGTCCTCACTGTTAGGAGGACATAAAACTGTTATAAAACAGTTGCCAAACATCTGAATTTCGATAATGTGACCATGGGGATGCTGCAACGGTTGTAAGTGTGAAAAACAATCATAAGTCACTTTTTTCCAGTGTTGTTGTAACTTCAAATAGTTACTAAACATATAGTTGTAAGTTGAAGACTATGTGTATTGTCATTCCATTTCATTCAGCTCGTACTTGAGGATTGGTTTCTATTCTTGATCATTCTTCCTTTGTGTTCAGCAATGATCAGAAGAATAATGGGTTTTTCCAGTAAGCAGAGAATAACAATCCAATCATCATAGGCCTAAGTGTAAAATTACGTCTTACAGCAAAGTCCAGATGAAAAAGATGGCTTTTCTTATTCTGCACCAGCACAGAATTATGAATTAAGCAAAGAGGTTAAGAAATCAATCAATCATATATTTATTATTGCAAATTATTGAGAGGTGGAGGACAGAGATTAATTAGGTCCTATAAAAAACAAGTAGTGGTTGGATTAATATATTAGCCATCGAATAAAATTCTGGGTTTGCACTATATTATATCACATATAATGTTTCTGGCTGTGGTGGCAAGTTTATGTAATAAACTATGGCAAAACAAAGCAGTGTACATTATATCTTATTGTCTTTCATGAACCAGCCCAATGTGTCTTCAATGAGCAAACATGTAAGATGGATACTACAGTTGTCATAGACGCTCACCTGGAAATGTAGATAAAGGAGAAGCTGTCACTGGTCCACAAGGTACAGGTATAATAGCTTGAACAGTTAAGTCAGCACTGAAATTTCCCAGAAGTGTGTATGTATGTGTTGAAATAGAATTGTTGGAAACAAATGATCCACTGCCATCTCCAAAATTCCAGTGGTAAGAAATATCAGAATGATTCAGATACTGGCTGGGATCATGAATCCGAACATCAAACATAATAGGGATATCCTTGATGAAGATAAAGTCTGAAACATTGCGATTGTTCTTCTGTGATATATTCACATAGAAGGGGATTTGATCTGCATGTCAAGAGTATCCAAAAAAAGATGAAATTGTAGCTTTATGCACAATAGACAACACTATACTAATGCAGTAGCTTTTACTAGAGAAGTACTGATGTATCAATGAATTGCTTGCCTAATCTCTTCACCCCTGCATACATAATTTCAAGTGTTGTTTTTTTTTAGTTTTAAAATCTAAAAATCTAAAAACCTGATGAAAAGCAGGAAGGAAGGTTGTGTAGAGAAAATTGACTCTCTGGATGTTTAGACTTCTGCTAAGAATTTTTTCAGCCCGTAACTAACATAAATAGTTCACATTTGATTAATAATAATTTAACCTTGAAGACTCACCAGTTACAACATAAACAATATTTGATGTGGTTACAGGTACAAATGAGCGATAACCTCTTCTGTAAACTGCCAGCTCCATTATTTGTTTACCAACAGTGATATTTGTTGTATTGATTGACATCATAACTGATGAACCTCCCTTTAATTGATAATATTGTCCTAAAAAGAGTAAAATGAGAAAAAAGATGGCAGTACTACAGATTTTTGGTGGGGAACACTATATGGTTGCTCTTTGCAAAGGGAAGAAATATATTACTCTATCAAAAGGGCAAAATGAATAAATGTAATGCTTCCAAATGAATTGCATGTTTGTCAGTCTACACATGATTCTATCATTTTATGTCTAGTACCATATTTGTGTTCCTTTTCCATGTTTCATACATTTGCACAAACCACTTGACAACTCACAACAATAGTATTTTTCAACTAAACTGGGCTAACTTTGATTTGCAGTAAATATTTTCTACATTAATAAACTATTTACACTTATATTCATATATTTATATCTATTACACTTATATGGATAGTGCCATTATATGGTTCACCACTAGTTAACACAGGTTTTTTTTAACCCCAGTCATGTCTGAGCATACCAGACATAATGCCACTCTACTTTATTCTCCCTGGAAAGAGACAAAAAATGTGTGGTCTAACTGCCTGACTGATACATCTTCTAAGAGCCATAAATTAAGTCAGCACATAACATCATTCAACCCAGAGTTCTCATTTGAGCATAAATGACCAGGAACAAATTATCATATTTTGGACACATCATGCAATCACTCAGTTCTCTGGAAAAGGCTGTAATGCTGGGGAAAGTAGAAGGAAAGAGAAGAAGAGGATAACCAACAGTAAGATGGACAGAGTCAGTTACAAAGGCAATGAATGTATTATTAAGAGACATAAAAGAACAGATTGCCCTGGAGAAAATCCACTTATGTGGTTGCTAGGAGTTAATTTGATGGCACATAATCAATCAAAATACTTCATAAATAGAAGCTTCCACATTTAATTGCTAATGAAATGGATTGCAAATAATAAGTCTGGGAAATATTTCTTTCTGGGACAAAATATATACAAGAGGCAGAGGTGGTATTAGCAGTTTCTGACCAGTTCTCGAGAACAAGTAGCAGAAATTTTGAGTTGTTCGGAGAACCGGCAAATACCACCTCTGACTGGAGATTTTACAATATTCTTCCCCTGCCATGCCCACCANACCAAGCCATGCCCGCCAAGCCATGCCCACAGAACTGGCAGTAAAAAATTTTGAATCCCAACACTGGCAAGAGGTAGGCAGCTTAATGGCTCCCCTTCAACTCCAGCTAGAATATTTCAGTGTTCAGGGATAATAAAAACAAATCCAAAACCTCTGGAGATCTGATTTTTCTGTGACACATTTGTCATTCCCCCACTTGATAGTCTCATTTGCCTACAATTCTTTCAGTCTTTAGAAGGGGCAGGTAAGAAACATCTCTTCAGTTAGCATTTACAATTTAGATGCCCATATATCTATCATTTAAAGACTTGTCCTGCCTCCCTTCCACACCATTAGCTGCCAAGTATGTTTGCAGAAGTGGAAGTTAGAATAAAAGAACAAATACACTACAGAAAACAAAAACAATTTTATAAATGAGAAAACAAAGTATTCATTTCTGACAGAAAAGCCCTTAAAGATATGTGAAGTTATAACATAATGCTAATTTAGACCAACATGTTTTAGTAGCTGAATATTTATATATTTAATATAATTCACTTCAGAAAAGTTCTTCACGGTTACTGTCTTTTTATAACTCTGCATCAATTGTACAAATTACTGTGGAAAAGGTATTAAGAACAATTTACTATAAGATATGAAGATATCCTATCTCAGCTTGAAGTGCTGTGAAAGATATCTATTTCCCCAAACTTAACAGTCAGTAAACAGCTCTATTTTCAATGCAGCTCTGAAACAATGGCTTTCTCAGAGTGCTACCAATTTTTGCTCATATAATTCTTAATAATAAGGACACTTGGAAATAATTTTGGATCAAACTGTATTAAAATAAAAAATTTTTAAATCAAATCTAGAAGTACATTTTAAAGACTAACCAAGTGTATGAAATATGAATATGAAATTCCTTCTCCTCCATCCATGATGATAAGGAAAAGATTTTCCGTCTGGGAAAACATTATAGCTGTTGTTATGTGTGCAGTTTATCCAGCTACAGTCATCAATCCATTGGGTCCAATTATAAATATATTCATCAGAAAGAACAGAAGAATCTAAAAATAAAAAGGAAAAAGTGGAGAGGGGGGAAGAAGCAGAACAATTTTAAAAGCATTTTCTTCTGCCTGATGCCTTTCATATATTGGAATTTAATTCCTTCATTTCAGTAGAATGTGAAAAACTTCAGATTGGGAAATAAGGATCAGTTTATCAAGGCTGCAGTCCTAAACATAGTTACTAAGAACTTACTGGACTAATATGGATTGCCTTAAGTAGAAAAACAAATTTCAATCATATTAATAAAGTCATGTTGTATCTATGGTATCTAAAGCTAGCTAGATTACTTGATCCCCTGAAACAGAAAAATGTCGCACCTTCTTTAACAGTAAAATAACAAAATAATAACAACAGCAATAATACCATGACAGCAATAATAAAAATTAATTACTTACTGTTTAGGCACTTTCGATCATACATTATATTACTGTCATTATCTTCCTTCTGACATCTGGGAAATTTTAGCATTGCAGTAAATGTCACATTAGAGCCTACAAGAGCTGGGCTATCACTGGTCAAACTAGCTATTACTCTACCCCCTGAAAAGCAAAAAATGAAATAAATTTATTACATTACTATTCTACTTCATCTCCAAAGAGCACCAGAAACCTGTGGTACATCAAATTCCTAATTCTGTCCCACTGCCATTTTATTTTGATTAAAATTGTATGCATTATAGAATCAGTTTTGTGTTGCAATATGCTAGAAATACAGGTGGGATTCAGCTGGTTCTCACCGGTTTGCCCGAACCATTACTTAATTGCTTATACACTTCAGAGAACTGGCTAAAAATAAAGTGCAAGAGAGGTTTTTTTTCTTTCTCTCTCCCTTCAGTTAATAGCTCTGGGCAGACAGCCAAGAACCCCTTAACAGTTGCAGCTGGAATGCAGCTGATACACACTGAATCAAATCAATAAACCTCAGAAACTGACAAGATTAGTGCAGGGAAATCCATCAATTACCCATCAAGGGATGGGATCAACTTCTTCCCTTCAGGAAGAAGTACAAGATTACAAACATTTTCATTATAAAGAGTATTAAGTAACACTTCTGTGATCAGCTGATAGAGTTCCCCAAGACCCTGGAGTTCCCCAAGACCTTTTATAGCTGCTGCAATGTTGGCTACTTCTTGTTTCTTCCTGGGGGGAAAAGATACAAGAGAGGACAATACTGCAGCTTGATCATACAGGCCACGAATTTAATGCACGTGTGCTCCAGCCAGCTATGAAGCATCCAATTTAGAACATAGAGAACATAGAATAATAGAGTTGGAAGGGTTAATGGTATTTGGCAGCATGCCCAGGCTTTCAATTGGCATGAGCAGCTGCTCTTAGTTTCCCTCTCACCTGCTGCATTTGCTTTGGGTTTGATTTTTTTTTAAAGGAGGAATGGCTGTTTTAAGTTTTCTGCATTGTTTTAGTGGTTCTTGGCGCTGTCCTTTTGGGGTGTACTTCTCTCACTGTTTTTGAAAGCCTCTAGTGATGGAACAGCCACAATTTCTGAAGACAAGCTATTCCATTGGTTGATTGATCTCACCCTTAGGAAATTTCTCCTTAGTCCTAAGTTGTTTCTCTCTCTGGTTAGTTTCCATCCATTGTTTCTTGTTGTGCCTNNNNGTGCTTTGGAAAATAGATTGACTCTCTCAATTTTGTAGGAGCCTCTCAAATTTCCTGACATAACAATTAATCAGTGGAACAACTTGCCTCCAGCAGTTGTGGATGCTCCAACACTGGAAGTNTCTGAAGTGGTGTAGGGTTTCCTGCCTAGTTTGGCAGAAGACCTTCAAGGTCCTTTCCAACTCTGTTATTCTACTAAATATTGGAACAGTGCTATTTTATTGTGCTATTTTATTGTGAGTTGGACTAAGAAGAAATTTCCTAAGGGTAAGACCAATCAAGTTGGCCACGCCCACCCAGAAACATGACCACCCAGCCACGCCCACCCAGTCATTAGAGCAGAGAACAGGTTGTTAAATTATTTGAATCCCACCACTGGCTAGAAATCAGGAGACTGAGAAATATTCTCCTGCCTTAGGACAAAGCCAGATGGATGACCTTGGCAAATCACTCTCAATTTTACATCATCGGCAAAGAGGATGCAGCTGCTTTTANNNTTGTCACATAGGTCATTGATGTAAAGCAGAAAGAGTGTGGGTCCTAATACACTGCCTTGAGGGATACCGCTATTAACTGGTACTGGATTTGTTAGGGCCTTCCCTATTTTGGGAATATCAATTATATTAATATTAATATTAATATCAAACCACTTCTGAAATCCTGCCAAGAAAATTGTAGGGACTTGTCCACGCAGTCACTAAAGTCAAAAGTACTGACTCAAAAATTGACATATCAATATACATACATGCACATAGATAGATAAACATTATACAGGTAGTCCTCAACTTGAGACCACACGAGCCCAAAAAGAAAAAAAATTGTTAAGTAAGTTTTATCCCATTTTACAACTTTTCTTGCCACATTTGTTAAAGAAACAAGCAGTTGTTAAATCAATAACATGGTTGTTAAGTGAATCTGGTTT